>CAKLNU010000257.1:0-141739 GCA_922788865.1 Poeciliopsis turneri
ATCAGACACAAATTCCTGAATCAACCTGAAAACCCACCTTCGGAAAAGCATAAAGACAGGCGGAACATCAACACTGCAAGAAGTAAAGGTAACCTCCCATCAAACACTCCGATTCACTGGACACAGAACCATCAAGAGACAATAAACACACTTACTGACAAACTCAGTGAGCCTCCCATCCTTGGGTACCCAGATCTCACCCAACCATTTATTCTGCATGTGGATGCTTCCCAGGAAGGATTCTGTATCAGAGACAGAATAACAAAATGGTTGTCATTGTGTGCGGATCTAGAACAGAGGGTCTCTCTCTCAGCTTTTGTCACAGCGTATGAAATTCCCGTCATCTGTTAGCGGAGAGACTCACTGGAGAAACATTACGGTTATTTAGATTGGATGCTGTTGGGTACGGCTCTGATAATGCCACGGTGACGCTCTCTGCCTGCTCGCCGCGCGGCCGTGGTCCCTCGGAGATGTTGTACCTGTGTGGGCGGCTATTCAGCCAGCGAGGCCCACCATCTCCTCGCTCTGCTAAGGCTGTGATTACCATCTGCTTCATCGTTCAGGACCGTCCACTGTTTGCATCTTTCTCTCTCTTTGACTCGCATGAACGGCCGCGCAAAAAAGCCTAATAAATAAAATAAAAAAAGATGTTTTACCCCGCTCCCGCTCTCATGGGGCAATCATGACTAATACAGTGTTTATCTTGCCCATTACCCTACAGTCAAATGGAAAGGGCCCTGAGATGAGTTCAGAGTTTATGGCCACTTTTTTTTGTTTCTCGGGACGAGAAGAGAGATGGATTGCACAATGACTATAATGTGAAACAGGCAATCTTTTAAATAGGGGGGGAAAAAAAGAAGAAAAAAAAAAAAAGCTTACATCTGGGGAAGAATTGGCCTCAGCTGGCAGGGACTTGTTCTGTAATCAAGTACGATTTGGTTCTGAATCTGCACGCAGAGCCAGCGCTGAGGTCATCAGTGAGACTTGCGTAACGAGTCCAAGAGACAGAGAGAGCGAGAGAGAGACGATAAAGAGGAGAAACATGAATTTGAGTCAGGATCCGTTTTTTTTTTATGTTGTTGTTAGAATCCCATTAGCTGGAATCGCGTCAGAGACGCCATCCGTCTCTGTGAGCGTTTAGAAGAAGCCGATTAAATGACGAAATAACGTTTTTATTTCGTACATTCTCGCCGTTTGTTACGATGAAGGGTTTTTAATTTGCTGTTCGCTCCAGACAGAGTCACACTCCATTGTCTTTTTTTTTTTTTTTCTTTGCATTTCCTGTTTGTTTTTACTCATTCTTCCACCGGGGCGTAACTGTATTACTTCATCTGTTCTCTAAAGGCCGGCTTTCCAGGGATGCACGAGCAGGGCGTGTTGGATGTTATGATCTTCACGTGTTCCTTCTCAAAAACACTAAGAGTTATGTAAGAACTTGTGCAAAAAAAAAAGAAAGAAAAAAAAAAAAAAAAGGAGGATTTTAATATGAAAAATGTCCAGTTACAAGGAATGTCGCAAACGGAGATGAGACTTGTGGGACTTCACGGAAAACAATACGTGGGCAGGATAATGAAAACTGCTCATCAGCCACCAATGCATCATCCCTAATGTGAAACATGGTGGTGGCTGCGTCATGCAGCAGGGAGGCTTGGCTGGTGAGGGTTCATGGGAAGACGAATGATGCTAGTAGTGAGGAAAAAAGACGTACAGGTGGGGTTGAGGTTCACCATCCAGCAGGAGAACCAACCTAAACATACAGCCGGAGTTACAATGGAGTGATTTAGATTGGAGACAGAAGGTGTTGGAATGGCCTAGTCAAAATTTGGGCCCAAACATAATTGAGAAATTGTGGTACGAGTTGGAAATTTGATGTGACGAGTCAATACCAGTGCACCCAACGCTTTTCTTCCATCTCACAATGACCTCGTCGATATCAGGAGGGACGACGATGGTGAGGTTTTGATCAGCATTGCAAACAACACCCGAATTTCACCGAACGGGAAACTCGAAAAGAAAAACACAGAAACTGTTGGACACCAAACCCTGTGCAGTCAAACTGGGCCGAGAGTTCAACCCCATGTGCATCATGAATAATCCTGCATCAAACCCAACGCTCAGGATTTATTGTTCAAAAAGAAAAAAACAAATAAATCAATCTGACGATTCTCACGAATTGCTAAACAGCGCAGGTCCAAACCTGCGAGACGACAAGAAAACAGAGATGAACTTCAGCAACCCACTGGTTGGGTTTTTCTGCAAGCTGTGCGTTTTCAGGCAGCCGTGACTCACCAGATCGAGTTTCTCAGTGTTTTTCAAAGCTTTCGTGGCACATCCAGTTTTCTGCTTGTTTTGGAGTTAAGATTAATATCTTTACAAACACACAGTAACGGCCGCTGGCTGAGCGCCACGGAGCGGGAGCGCTACACCTGACAGGCGGCTGGTCGCTGAAGCTTTTGGTTTTTTGTGAATGCTTCTTGATGTTGCTCCTTCATTTCCAGGTCATCTCCAATTAGATGGATCCTGTTGGATAAAAAGATAAAAGTACTAGCTCCACCGGCAGATTGTTTAACTTAAGCAAAGACATTTTTCCCATGTTATCAGTGAAATAATCTGCTGGTGGAACTAGTATTTTTTTTCATTAATATTAGGGATTACAGTACTGACTTGAAACAAGCCCGGATGTATGCAGGAGCTCCAGGATCTTTCCATTTTCAGATGGGGGATGAATAGGGCACCTCTGCATTTGGTGCAAACAAAAACAAACAGAATGAGCACAAAGCTTTTCAATCCAGTGGAAGGGAGGATGTGAGGGATGCACCTGCTTGGACTTTCTCTGTCCTGCTTGAAATGGGGGCACTTTGTTGCCTCGGGGTGAAGAGGCCAGCACAGGTGCTGGCTATGTTTGATGTAGACGCTCCACCACGGGGAAAACCACCCACCTGTATCCATCCTGCTTTTTTTTCTTTTGTTTTGTTTTGGAAAACTCCCCCACTTCTTTGAATCTACAGTGGGGTTTTTTGCCCCCCAGCAGACATAAAGGACGAAGGTTTGGCACATGACAGAGAGGATGGAGACTTGAACTTTAAAGCGAGGATGTTAACCCGAGGTCGTCCTTAGCGACTATGAGTTACAGCTGCTCAGAGCTCATGGATTATAAGTCTCTCTAGGTCAAAATGGCAATTGGGTTTGATTACAGCATGAAAAACATATTTTTCACATGCACTCTAAGCTAAATTTAAAGGGGCACCATGCGTTTCCCAGCCATGTTTGCATGGCTGAATGGTTATCATGGGAGATTCAAAACTGTCTCAAACATAAATGCATGAAAGAGTCAATGCGACACTGCAGATATGGTTTTGATGACAGAATAACACAATGACATCATCGAAAGCTCAAAAAAGTTGATTTTACATAATACTATGCCATTAAACGATAAATAACTTTAGGTCTATTAGTATATATCTATATGAAATTGCACTTATGATCTCTAACAATTAGGTGCCATGACCCGTTATCACAACATGAGGGAATTATATTTTCACACATGTAGCGGGGTAAAAAGGGTTAATAGAGGAGCCTTTTTGTGATTACTTCCTGAAGTTCCAGAAAGAGCAGGTGTTTCTTAAAGAGACAGAGTCATGGCGTTAAATTTCCAAGTCAAATTTCTTTCAAGTCACATTTGATAAATGCAGTATAAATATGTACAAGATTTTTATAACAACTGAAGATAACATGGCTCCTTGATCGTGCTATTAAATGGCACTATGTGCATGAAAAATAAATAATACTGCCCCTTTAAGACATTAAATCACATTTTAAACATTACATTTTGCATCTGCTCCGCTAATAATAAAGTAACCAACAGAAAAAGAAAATCTGTAAGGACAACACGATATGCATGACATCACATCCTTGTCTCTTTCTCTCACATACCTGGGAAACAGTTTGGACAACACAAAACAAAAAACATGCATTTATTTTTTTCAGAGGAGTGACAGTAAAAGACTGCAGCTCGGTGGTAAAGCCGAGCTTTACCACCGAGGGTAAAGCTCGGCTTTACCCTCGGTGAAGGTAAAGCCTTCACCGAGGGTAAAGCCGATTTCCTTCTCAGTCTTTATTATGTAATAAGTCTGAACAAGACGGAAACTCACGCCGAGTCACACACGAGTCACACTCACTCATATCATCGCAGCGAAACATGCACCAGCTGAATCCTATTATCCCGTGTTCTTCTGCACGTTCTGCTCCCACAAAGTCACTAAAACTCTCAAAGGCCTGATCGTAGCGCAACATGAGAGGAGTAACAAAGAAAGGGAGGAAAAACAAGTCTGACTTGTAGGCTATCACTCTTACCTCAAAGGTACTCAGAGTTTTCTTGGGGTTTTTTTGTCGTTTTTAGAAGTGGTTTTAGGAGAAGTGAGATTTGAGCGTTTGATCCGTGTGAGGTCACAGCTCTTTAAAAGTCACTTTAGCTGAAGGGGAATTTCCTGGTCTGATGGGATCGCTGGCGTCCAGGCAGCGTTTTAGGTGAGCCTGTGCACAACTGTTTCAAGTTGTAATGCAACGGGTGACATTTACCATGTTAGCATCAGAGCTACAAAGCTCATCCAAAAAAAACCTAATGCTAGAATTTATTGAAACTTATACTTAAAACCACGCTGGATTTAAATAAAAAAAAAAAATCATTGTAGTGGGAAACATTTTAAACCCTCCAAATGTCTTTTTCATGGTGTCTCGGATGGCATCTTGTTTGCTTTGGTGACGGTAAACGGGCAGAAGCAGAAACGCCGCGGCTGCTGAATCGTCTCCGGTTCATTGTGGAGAGCAGGAGTTGTCAGAAATCAAAGTGGAGGGAAGTGACTGCAGCACACAGGATGTGACCAGTGTCTCTGGACAAAGAGCGTGCTTAATGTCACAAATTACCTCATATCCTTCATGGGCCGGGCCGGACTGGGCCCGGCGCTGATGACTCTGTGGCTTCTCAGTGAGGTCAGGACTCATCGGCGGCAGGGTGCGTTTGCTGTCTGCTCTCTCCTGGCTCCCCTCCTGCGTCTCTTTGCTTCTTCCCTCTCGGATGCGTCAGTCCATCAGTGATTGATGTCTTCCCGCAGGACTCGACTCATCTTTCACCTGGAGCCCGTCTCGCAGCTGCTCGGCACCGGGCCCGCTCGCGGTCTCGCGGCGCTGAGCTGTGCGGCTTCTCTCTTTTTGTGTGTGTGTGTCTTCCTGAAAGTCCAAAAGCTGATTCATCCGCATCCAGTGTTTTGCTTTCTACTAAATTTCCTCCTCTGCATGTTTGTTTCTTTTGTCGAGGGCAGAGGGAAGGTTTCGGAGCGACAGATCAGTCCAGATGCTATTTTGTATGAGAATCGGTGCTTTCATTCGGCGTGCCCCGCCCTTTGCTGCCGCTCCCCGGAGCACGGGAATAAAACAGCTACTTTTTAGCTGCAGAGGCTGTAATTCCATGTTGTCAGGGCCCATTGTACTGCAGAAGCTGCATCTGCTCTCGCCCTCCATTGTCTATTGTCGACGTGGGAGCAGCAGCCTCAACGGGCACAATTATGCATCTTCGCAAACAAGCGAAACTGCATTTCACTGCTACCAACGGGTCAGCGTTTTCTGAAAGCCAAAGGTGAGGGAAGACGGCATAAATACGTTTTATCTTCCTTTGCAACAGAGCTCTCGCTTTTCCACTAAGGCTCAGTGCTCACAGTGACACATTGGCGGAAAACGAGCGGGTCCACATCCCCTCGGCACCGGCTTAGCAGCGGCATCTTTTCCGCTCGTTTTGGCCTTGGCTCTTGGTTTGAAGCGGAGATTATTCTGCAGAAAGTTTCTCTCCTTCAAGCACAACAGATCTGCATGGGTCTGTAGAGACACCAGCACAGACTCTGGGTTTGGGCTGCGTCTTTGAATTAAAAGAAGCGACAAAGAAATCATTTGGAAGGACGGCACACCGTGGAATGTTTCGCTCTGAAACGGCGAAACGTTGCCGTTACGAAACGGCTGAGCTCTGGGAAATTTAAATGTCGTCATATTAACATTTGAAGATGACGCTACAGTGCTCACTAAAGTATTCGCAGCCCTTGAAATGTTTCTGCATTTCCAAATTTAAGAAGGATGAAGGATTTTGAAGTGGAAAGAAGAGAAACTTTTTTTTTTCTTTTACATGTTTTTAACAAATTGAAATATGAAAAAATGTGATGTGCATGTATAAATACTTAAAGGGGCAGAATTATGAATTTTTCAGTCACATAGTATAATTCTATAGCACTAGCAAATAACTATTTTACCTTCAGTTTTTGTAAAAATGATGCATATATTAAATATGACTTAAAAAAATGTCACTTTGCAAGATAATGTCTTGAAATTGGGCCTCTGTCTCTTTAAAACTCCTGCTGTTTCTGAAACTCCACCTTCAGAAAGACAACGCAACACGGCTCCTCTGTTAACCCTTTAACAACATTTCCACCAGCATTGCACTGAGAAGTAGCTCACATGATGAGCTCAGCAGATTCACACTTCCACCAGGTGTTTGCTAATTGCTGCTGGCTAGTCTGAAGGAGCTGAGTGGGAAAGCGGAGGGCTCCTCTGTGAGGCGGGAGCGCCGAGAAGGCCGCCTTCGAAGGGATTTGTGCCTCGACTACCTCGTGTGTGGTGAGGTAGTTTTATTAAATTGCCTCACTATTAAACACAAGCTCTAATTTGGTTCTGTCATTCCGTTTAAGTCACTCCAATAAAGAGTCCAAAAATAAATACACTCAGCTTGAAACTTGAACTTGAAAGTTGAGATAATTATAGAAGACTGAAGCTTTCTCTATGAGTGTCTTAGAATTAAAAACGTGACTTTCCGTTCCGGTACTCATCAAAAGACACGTGTCAGAGCTCTCAGCAGCCGGTGGTCCTGAGTCCAACGCTTCCTGGAAAAAATGGCCCAATCCTCCCAGTCCGGTCGGGAGGAAATGCTCTCCTGGGTGCCGCTCTCAGTTCTCAGAAACTTGTAAGCCAAACAGATAAGTGAATCGCTGCAGCAGAGCCTCGCGCTCCCACAGCACATGTCCTTCCGATGTGCTGTTTGCAATTCACGTTCCACCTTTAGCGTCGGAGTGCGGCTCTTCTCGGGGAGTTGTGGGAAAGCAGGTGAAATGCGTCCCGAAGGATCGCTCCGGCTCTCCTGGCGGCCGGTTTCACAATCTGCAGAGTCCCAGTGGACGATGATGCAGCTGATTTTACAAGTTGGCTGAAATGATGCAATGTCCGATGCCTGAGTGTAATATGTTTTGTGTACGCTTTTTGTTTTTTCTTGCCTCACCGTTTGACGAACAATTGGAACAAAAATGTATGACATCAGAATATGGAGCCTTGCAAAATAGAGTCATGCCCTTTGAACTTTTGGTCAAATTACAGCCTTACAACTCTTTCACTGAAGTGCCTTTCAGCTCTTCTAGATGTTATATGCAGAAGTTATATGTTTCCAGGGTCAAACTCTTTTGAGTATTTAAAAAAAAAAAAAAAACAGAACAGAACATAAACACTGACTGTAGGAACTTTTCTTGAGCACATGCAATCTAGAACCGCAACAATGTCCGCAATCTGTTCCCAGGAAGCTGGCCTCATCAAAGAAAAGATGGCTGACATCACCGGGATGCCATCCGTGACCCAGCCACATCTGAGAAAAGCTTCTTCACTCCCTCCCACTGCTAGTGTGTGTGTGTGTGTGTGTGTGGGGGGGGGGATCTCCCCCTGATCCGACACACAAAGCTTGACGGCGCCTTGCAAAAACAAAAAGGTGATAACACATTCTTTCCACTGATTATCTGCTTCATGCTGTACTCTTATGGCACAGTTTTAACAAACATGGGGTGTAATTTTGACATATTTTTGTCAAAGTTACACGCTGCACCTTTCAAAGCCCCGCCTGATATTGTCCCCACAACTAAGAGAAAAACATCAACCATCAGCGCAATGAGGAGAACGGCGAATTCTCCGTGGTGGTGGAGCAGCGTCTCTCTGCTGGTTTGTCAGTGAAGAGGTTTGTGTGTGAAGAAAATCCACAGAAGGGAAAACCAGTTCAGATTTCCCGACACTTTTTAACCAAAGAGGAATTAATCAGCGCTCGACATTGATTCGTTCAGTCGCTCTCTCATTTAAAAGCGGTCGATCCGTGGCCCCTCTGCGGCCCCCGCTGAACTGCGTAAAGTGCTCCACGTCTACGACAATTTTAGCTGTCACTGAAAGGAATGCTTTCGTCAGCTTCCCTCCTCGCCCCCCGTTTCCCTCATGTTCCCATCATGCCATCAGTCTTGCGGATGGCGGGCTGCCAAGCTGATTAATTGGCTGGCTGGTTGTTTGGCCGGCCGGAGCGCTTTCTGAAGAGGGGCGGCGCAGGCGGCACTCGCTGTCGCTTTCAGGAACGAGTGTACTGTTTATCTGACCTCTGACCCGGGTGATCGGCCAGCCTGGCGTGTTCGCCGATTGATTCGCTACGCCGAACGCCTTCGTCTTAAATAACGAGGCGTTCGGCGGCTTGCTCGTCTTCCGTATGTCTCCTGAAAAATGGAGACCTACGTGTTCAAGCTGTCCATCCATCCATCCATTTTCCGTCACCCTTCTCCCTAACGGGGTCGGGAGTTGCTGGTGCCTATCTCCAGCTGCGTTCCGGGCGAGAGGCGGGGTCACCCTGGACAGGTCGCCAGTCTGTCGCAGGGCAACACAGAGAGACAAACAGGACAAACAACCATGCACACACACACACACTCACACCTAGGGAGAATTTGGGAAGGCCAATTAACCTGACAGTCATGTTTTTGGACTGTGGGAGGAAGCTGGAGAACCCGGAGAGAACCCACGCATGCACAGGGAGAACATGCAAACTCCATGCAGAAAGACCCCGGGCCGGGAATCGAACCCAGGACCTTCTTGCTGCAAGGCAACAGCGCTACCCACTGCGCTACTGTGCAGCCCGTGTTCAAGCTGTTGAAATGAAATTAGACGAGGGTTTGTGGTCTAAATCCCAATAAAACGATGACGTGAGAGGAAAAGTAAAATCAATAAATACAGGCAGTATAAATGTCTGCAAGGCTTCCGTTTACAAGACTTTGACTCAAACAGTGAATCCCTTGCAAGTAGCGTCGGCGCATTTCCTGCAGACGCTTCAAAGCTTGGAGAGGCTTCTGCGGTGTTTAAAAGATCAGCCAGATGGAAACGGACGACAGAAGACTCCGGCGGAGAAGACTGCCTTGTTCTCATAAAGCCTCGATGCAGCATTTTTTTGGAATTACGATATAATGGCTGCTTGTATTTGGATATCAGGATGATTTGTGTCTGGAGTGCAAAAGCAACTTTTCCCCGCAGCTCAGTCTCCTTTATCAGTGTGTAAACTTGGAAGTGACTGCATGCAAACTGGGTTAATGGTGATTTAAACAAACGGGGGAAAAACGGCAGTTTTGAAACGCAATTAATCAATAGAAAATGTTTGCAGTCTGAGTCTCGTCACGTACCCCTTTCAGTGTTAAGCTGTTTGCTTCCCGGAGAAGCTCCGCCGCAGAGCAAGAACCTCAGACCGCACCTGCTTTCCCTTGTTCTCCTTCCTCCTGCGAGCCTGAAGAGGCCCTTGACCGGCGAGTCAAGGAGAGCTCGTTAAGGAACGGAACATTTCGTCCCCGGCGAAGTGAAAGCCAAACATTTTGCGCTCTGAGAACCGTCTCCGGCGAGACAGGACCGGCCAATTAAAGCTGATGAGCTTCAGCCGACACGACAAAGTCATAAGCGCTTCCCCCGCACGGTGATGAGAACGGAGCGCGAGACAGCAGGCCCTCCTGGGCTGCTTGCATCATCGCCGTGTTGATGTTAAAGGTGAATGGGAACAAGGAGCCCCAAACAGCAGCTGTGGAGATAAAAACACATTTGCCTGACGATCAGAAAACAACGCTTTATTTGCAGGAGCGTGCATAACGCTGACACATGGCACCTGTTATGAACATGAAGGAGTCCTCATTAATATTTGCGACTGTCGACATGAAGCGTCATTCGGCAAAGAATGACGCTTTTAACACAAAGTTAAAAGTTTTGATGGACTTTTACTGCAACTTTCGGTGCAACTTTGCCTTGAAAGTGCCATTAGTTACCAAATGACACTTCATGACAGCAGCCGCAGACATTCATAAAGACTCCTTCATATTCATGACAGATGTTATGTCATGTTTATGACGGTGTCATGTGTCACCCCTTCAAACAACGTGTTAACAAAAAAAAAAAAAAAAAAAAAAACGGATGAATTTCCAAATCGGTGTGCAAAAACTTCCTGTTTTTCTTTGTTTTTTGTCAATACAGTAAAAAAAAAAAAAATCAAAATAAAATAAACAGACGTGATTCATGTTCGATGATGTTGCAGTTTCAGAGGTTTTGCAGAACCGTCATGCTTTTGTTGTTGTTGTTGTTGTTGTTTTTACCCAAAGAGAGGTGATCTCAGTCTCAGGCCGCTGTCGCCTCAAGAGGAAAGAAAAACTAGCGAGGGGTCATCTGCTCCCTCACCTTCGCTGCTAAACATTCGCTCAGAGGTTCGGCTTCGCGCAGAATAAAAACGCTCACAGGAGCAGAAGGCGCTGCAGCCCGTGTGGCGGGAGAGTGGGGCATGAACTGGGTTCGACGTATTTTCACCGAACCCAAACGCTCGGCTTCTCCTGGCTGCGAAGCACCGACGGCGGCTACAAATTGAGCAAAGACGATAATGCAGTTGCGTTTTGTCATGCAACCGTAAACCTTCCCAAAATACCACAGCGTTTTATACAGAGTGTTTTCCTCCGCCACACTGAAATGCTGTGGATTAACGTAGTTGGTAGAAAAGAATGAGAGTGAAGGAAAAACAATGTCGGTTTTTAAACGAATGTTTCATTTATTCAAAGGGTGGAAAAAGCCCAGTCTATAGTGGGTTCTCTCTGGGTACTACGGAGTCCAAAACCGTGACTGTCAGGTTAATTGGACTCTCTAAATTCTCCTTCGCTGTGTGTGTGCGTGTGTGATTGTCTCTGTGTTGCCCTGGCGACCTGTGAACCCCGGGAACCCCAGGGATACTAGACAAACTATTAAAAGAAAAAATAAACAATCCATCATAATCAAACCTTATTTTCTTTGTTTAGCTGATGATTTTTTAAACTTTTTTAATTTGAAGTGTGAGAAACACACTTTTAACTCGTCAAAAGCAATTATTCCGCCCTTGTATCCCAGTGTGGAATAATTATCAGACAAGGTAACTTTCCGGTCGATTCCAGCTAATTTTCTCAATCTACTGGAAACGGAAACGTCTGAATGACGGCAGAGGCGAGTATTTTACAACCACACCGTTCATCCCAGGTAAACGGCTACATCGTCACACTGTGCTGGTAATCTACTGCACTCAGTCTCTATTCTCTAACAGCACACGGCTATTTCCATTTTAAAAAGCCCTCTTGCTGTTGGGCATGATTTTCTCTTTCAGACCACAAAAGAAAAAAAAAAAAAAAAATCCCAGTTGAACCTCCGCAGAGGTCTGTTTTCACCTCCTGCTCTGCATGCAGAGTGAGGTCAGTGCGGCCTCCTCCCCTGTTCGAGAGCGCAGCTACTTTCTCGTCGGTGGATCACTGCTGGGGGTAGGAAAGTTAGAAAAAAAAAAAAAAGAAAAGCGGGGGATGCGTGTGCACGCACCTTTCTGCTCTGCAGCACCTAGCAGTGAATCCTCCGTCAGCTGCGTGAGGCTGGGGACAGAAGTCGCTGTGTATCCCGGAGAGCGAGGCAGCGAGCAGAGAGAGATGCCTGGCTGTCCGTAAGGTTGCCACAGCAACAGCGAACATTGCAGGCATAGTTGTGAAAAAAGAGGGGAGGCTTTGTGGCGGCGGCGGCGGAGCGGAGGGGTCGGTCTTGGCTGGTTGGGATAACGGAGACGCCAGCGGACACCTTTTGCGAATTAAGATAGAAACACACCGGTTTGAAGGAAGGGGGGAGATAGGAAAACGCAAAGACATCTTGTTTTTACAGTGCCCAAACAACAATAAATGGCTTCTTTGATGGTTTCTTGTTTTGGTTTTTTTTTTGGTTTTTTCTGTTTCTTTTTGCATGGCGTGTTTCGACCCGTGGAAAACGAGCCCGAGTGGCAAAGTGCATTTTCAGAAAGATGAACCAACGCGAGGAGGAATGTGTGTCAAGGGCGACGGCGTTCCTGGGCCTGGGGCCGGACGGGGAGCGCGTAGGAACTAAGTGGAGACACAGAAGGGCCCCGTTTCTTTGACGAGTCCACAGGGAGCACCTGCAACCAGCCACTGGAAAAAAGTAAAAATAAACAGGTCAGCTGATTCTCCTCTTTCCAGGAGGAGAAAGCGGCCTCTTTGTGCGGCACGTCGGCGACGTCTGTTCCCTGTTCAACTTGAAAGTAAAAGCTGGAAAAGATACCGACGATGGAGCTTTGTCAAAACACATCCCCTGATTTCCCCCCAGAATCAAGTCTTGTTGCAAACTCAAACGTGTTTCGCTGGGATTTTCTAAACCAGGGCTGTCTAACTCGTTTTCAGTTTGGATTAGGCCGTACCAAGACATTTCATGTTCCCAAAGGCCCAGAAAGTACTGATAGAACCCATGAACAAACTTCAAATATCAATAAATGGCTGCTGCGTTCAATAATTAGACTCTGACCTGCGACGAAGGAACAAGGCTTTCAGTTAAAGGTGTTGAGTTTTATGGAAATAATAAGACAATCTAAGCCTCTTCCTCCATCTAACAGACTAGGAGTCCAAGTAAAAATAAATCAATGGAACTAAATAATAATAGAAAAAACAACAACACAAGAACGAGAACGCAAAACTCAAGACATGGTAAGAAGTCATGTTTCTCTTTCACATTCAGCCACAGTCACAACAAACATTCCCCATAATTAGAGATTTAATTAGGAAAGAAAAAAACACAAAAAAAACAAAAAAAACAAACAAGGCCGCAAACATATCTGTAACGTTCATTAAAGCCAGTGGGATTTTTTCTAATTAGTTCATACCACGCCGCCATATTGATATTCCGTCCTGCAGCTCGGCCATCAGATGTCAGCAGTCCTAATTGCGCCTTTCATTTCCAGAGCCTGGGAACGCGGCCGCCATGTTGGCTTTAGAGGCGGCCGCTTCCCGTCGGAGCACGGCTGTGTTTTTTTGCTCGGCCTGGAAGAAGCAGCTCCTCTGGGACTTGGTGACAACGGTGCTGGTCAGTCAGAGTCGAGGCAGGCGAAGCGGCAGAAACAGCTCCAGCCTGCTGTTTTAGTTGTTGATCTAGAATTTCCTCCTTTTATGGAGGAAATTCTTGGTCTCAAAACTGCTGCTAATATTGTGGATTTATAGGCTGAGAGAAAGTTAAACTGCTCCAAAACAAAACAGACACAGGAGATGTTTTGCTGGGTTTCTATTTGTCTTTGTATTGAAAACAAAGGTAAATCTCACATAGATTATTCAGCACAAAGGGAAAGAGCTTGTTCTCGTGCAATACGTTTTTTATTCTCTGATTCCAGCCATTGGCTCTGCAGCTATTTTTACGCCGTTTGTAAAAAATAGTACTTCGGCTTTGCTTTTATTCTGCAACCATTGTCCCAGGCGAAGCGCTTCCTGCAGCTTTTCTCTTTTTCTGCTTTTGTTTGGCTGAGCCAATAAGCGCCGTACTTCTAAATGTCAAACTGAGTTTTTATTTGCTGTGGCGACACGATTCACATCCTTCGGCTTTTTGTTGTCCGCAAACTTCCGTGCACCTCATTAGGATTTTATGTGATAGACCAAGACGGTCTGGTGGGAAGCTATATATACATACAATTTTTTTTTTTTTTTCCTTTTTGGTATAAAGTTGTTTTTGCCCCTGTTTGTGGAGCAAATGTCTGGAGTCATTCTGTGTCTGACTCCAACAGCTTTGCAGACACGGTGGCATTTTCTCCGTCTCTTTTCTACTGATTCGATGGCGGACGCCAAACAGTCTTCAAGTTTTGCCACAGATTCTCAATTGGATCAACGCCTGGAGATCGACTCGGCCATCCTGGCTCACCAACACGCTCTGGGTTAAAGTTTGGGGTTGTTGTTGGTAGACTCGGTTTGATTTAGGACCAAAATATGTCTATAGCATAAAAAATAAAAAATAAATAAAAATGTGGAAAAAAGTTTAGATGACCTCAAGGCGCTGACCTTGGTTTTCCGTCAGATCTGCAGCAATGTCCTGTTGGTTTGAGTTTCAACCTTCAAGGGTCATTTAGCTTCACTGCACCCTCAACAAAGGTCCAAAACACTAGGAAAACTGCTGTGCCGATACGTCCCGTACGTCTGATCCGGCAGGCTGATATCCTGATACTTGCGCTCTGATTGCATCACCCCCCTCCCCTCTCTAATCTCTCATTTGTAATGCTGCAATAATGAATTTGATGTCACTTTCATTCCTAAGGCACCAGAACAGTAAGTGGACCAGAACATTTTCTTTCCCTAAATCATCCAACTCAACAGGACCGCTCATCTATATCACATTTCATACGCCGATACAAAATGATTTATTGTGGTTTCTGACAAGTGAAAGATCACGGCATCTGAGGAAAGGTAACAGAGTAGGAAACGCTAAATCAGCGATTCGTGCAACACGTTCCAGCAAAGCAAGATATGTTTTAAATAATGGGGAAATGCTTCATTTTAGGCTTCTCTGAGTAGAATCAACACTTTGACTTTAAGATTCATCTTTGGCTAGTGAAACAGAAACTGATAAATAAAGAGTAAAAACTCTACATAATGATGTTAAAGTGCCATGATTTGGTGACATTTGTTAAAAGCAAAACTGTCAGACTGGAAAACTTAAAAGTGCAGTTACTGGGTCGTATAACACGCTTTAACGAAGCGTGTTTTCACACCTGACCGTCTGGTAGACTGGGTTGGATTTGGGACCAAAATCGCAACATTTGTTACATTTCCAGCTGCTGCGGTTCTCTTTCACACCGCACTGCGCTGCACCAAGAACAACTGAAGGAAACTACACCAAAACCTCTGAAAAAGACGTGAGCCCAACTTCCTGCTTTGCTTAATGTAAACAAAAATGGAGTCGTGCCAGATTGTAGCACTACCAACTAGTTAGAAATCACCATTCTGCCTTCTGGCCAGGTTGACCCTGTCACCGGCTGATGCGTCACCCCCACCGTGACGGTAAATACGGGGAGGTTAGTGACAGAAACAAACACACCGAAGAGCTGGAGACTAGCTTAACTTCTGAAATGCAACCAAGACAAAGGAGTCTACTTCATCCTTGTACTCCCGACATCATTTTCCCCGTAGCCTCGTTTCCTCTGGATCGAGTTGGCACACAGACCAGTGATGTGAGGTTGTGACCCCGAGCTGTCATTGTTTTCCTGCAAACTCCTTCCCTCTCCCTCCTTGCTCGCCCTCAGGGATGTCGAGCAGTATAGGATGGGTGATTTTTTTTTTTTTTTGAACCATAAGTGCAGGTGCCGCGTCTTCAATTTATTTTTCTTCTGAAAAGCCAGCGGAAAGTGTTTGGGATAACTCACCTCAAATGCCTGTCCTTCACTGAGTTTTCAAAGTGACAGGGGAGCCATTAGCCCGGCTCAGAGTGTGTGTAATGGGGATGAAAATGGTTGGGCTTGTGATGTTTTGAGTGCGTCTTCTATCATCTTTGCACTTGAAAGATGTATGAGAACTTATTCATAGAGAGACCTTATGGTTTAGGTGCACAACACAACATGCATTTTGTGTGTGTGTGATATTCGCAGTTCGTAGGCGTGCGGATCCGAATTCATCCGGTGGTCTGCTGCATAGGGACACACACGCTCACCTTCCCCCACTCGTAGCTCACCCTCTGCAAAACCTGCCATTCCCAGGTCCATGATGTAATGCTAGCACACACCCCCATCCTCTCAGACCCTCCATCGCTCACACACTCCTCTCCTCTCCTTCCTTCCCCTTCTTTCGATTGGCTGCTTTCGTCTGCATCTGCTGGATCAGCTCTGACTCCTTTGCACACGCACACACACACATTTACACATACACTAGCAAACGGGGGATTCCTCCGCCACTGCAGCCTCTCCTCAAGTCTCCACCTGGCTCTGGCAGAAGAAGGAAAAAAAAAAAATAAAGAAAAAAGAAACCCACACGGTGAGTGCATCCTTCTTCCCTTTCAGACAGCAGGTGTTTGTGGTTCTCAGTAAAAGAGAAAAAAAGGAAAACGGTGAGAAGATGCTGATTTTTTATTTGTTTTTTTTTTCCATCGCTGCAGCCTGGGGAGTTACGAGGTGGAGGGAGATTTTGAAGGGAGGTTTGAAGGGAGGAAGGGGAGGGGCTGAGGGGGGGGGGAGCCGCTTAGTTACTACAGACACCGGTGAGCTCGCGCTGCTCGGGGTTGTGCGGCTTCGCGGATGTATCCGAGCAGGTGAGGAGCGCCGGGGTGCACGTGCGTTCCGGCTGGAATGGGAAGCCACAATGTCCTGCGGGGTGTCGAGTGAGGTGTCAGTCACCTTGCTGGGGAGGGAAGGAGGGAAGGAGAAGAGCTGCGGCGGTGGTAAGTTGCTCGCTGCAGTGTGTGGGTTTTTTTTGTGGACCGGCTCGGATAAAACCCTGCCGGTCCCGTCATGTTGCCCGAAGAAACAGGGTGTGTACATGTGAACCGGTGACATTTGGTCTCTCTCTCTTCTTATTATTGTGTCCGCTCTGCTCTTTTACTGCTGGACTCTGTGACACTGAGCATAATAAGAAAAGTAATTCTATTATCGCCTGGGCTTTTCGCTGCTGAATGACACATTAATGATAATGGAAGTGGGCGACAGGAAACCACTGGTCCATTTCTCTCTCTCTCTCTCTCTCTCTCTCTCTCTCTCTCTCTCTCTCTCTCTCTGCTCATTCTGACCAATTCGAAACATTTGTGCGATGAAATGCTAATATTTCAAAACAGTACTTCTCTTGACATTTGGAAGCTCCCTTCATGATTTCATCGTGATGCGTTTCCATTTTCTTCCACACACCGAGTTGCATATAAAACAAATGTTGTACTTAGAAGTGCTTTGCAGGATTACTTATGCCTTACAGCTGTTTCATTTGCAAGTCTTCTGTTTTCATACTTTTATTATTATTATTATTTATTTTTTATTTTTTAGCAAATTAAAGTTTGAAAAGTGTGACTTGAACTTGCTCTCAGTTCTTCCTCAGCCCAGGGCTTCAAGTGCTTGGGGAATATTCTTCAATGCTATTTTATTTACAATTGCAAGTTCAGCAAACAGACTCCCAGAAAATTCATAGGCCCATGTCTATAAAGGTATCTTAATATGCTTGGGTTGTATCAAGTCGTTAAATCAACAGATTTGGAAGATTGTGAGCTGTTTGTGTTCACAACAGTCTGTTGTGAACACCAGACTGTTAACCCTTACAATCCATTCGCTGGTGCCAACAGAAGCGTTTTTGTCTACCTGTCAATGTACTGCAATTGTCTGCAGCGATTCACGTCTAGAGACTAAACTTGCCGATTACTTTTACTCTAACGTAAAAAAAAAAAAAAAATCCCATGAAATTCACTTTTTCAGACGTTTTTCCCACTTCTCACACATAATCATGTGTTTTGTTCATGTCTTCCATTTTCCATCCAACGTGTGATTACATGTGTAGACATGTGGAGGTACATGTGTCGCACATACGTGAATCCCCATGTGAAACATGCTTTTTTTTTTTTTTTCTGCCAATGAACATGCAGGCGCACGGTTTTCGCACGTGAAATTCATGGGATTGTTTTGCAAGTGCAAGTCTTGACCCAGATTCTCAATTGTTTGATTCTGGACTTTGATTGGACCGTCATAACACATGAATACGCTTCAATCTAAACCCGGGCGGTCCTGGTTTTGGATGTGTCCATCGCGCCTCATTCGACATGCGTTCATGTCTTCACTTCGACATCGTAGATTGTCCTGTGGGGACGGACGTTTTTGCGCAGCCTTTGAAACAAAACAGTGTTTCCTTCGAGGTCGTGGTGTATTTAGGTCGCTCCACTTGCCATTAAATTTATCCCCACAGCACAATATGGTGAAAAACACCATTTCGCCTCACATCATTCAGGGGGAGCACAGTTGCGGTCCTGAATCTAGATGTGTAATTGGTGAAACAACAAATAAATAAAGCCGCGAACGGCAGCAGCACGAATCCACGAGACGCCAACAACTCACTGACTGCAGGCAGCACAAAAGCAAACCCACATCTCACCCGCCGTCATCTGCGTGGCGTTTCTTTCATTACTCAATAAACCAATCAGCTCTGCTATGCCTTTCAACAAACTCGTTATTTATTGGGACAGCTGTTATAACCGTCCACCCCTCCCTTCATTAGAGGTCTTCAGACTCCGCAGGCCTGATTTGAATAAGGCCCCTCATGAAACTGAGCAAATGTGTGTGCTGATTTTTTTATTTTATTTTTTTCCAAATCAATAATTAGCACACGAAAAGACTCTTCCTGCAGGCTAACTCTGACATGGACTCTGTGGGGATAAATGGAGAGTAATTATGATTGTGGCCTCAACAACAAAAAAAAGCTAATAAAGCTTTTCCTCCTAATGAGGAAAAGTAGCTACATCTTCAGCTCCAGTTGGCTGTTTGGGCAGTGTTTGGGCGTTTAGAGGGTTAGCGAGTGGTCATACTAAGATAGTTTATTGATTTCTTGCTGTTTCAACCTCATTACATCTGACAACAGACAGCCGTGTCGCCTTTCTGCCCCACAAACCTTTAAAAGTGACTCCAGAATCTCGTATTAAACTTATTTGCTGTTGGTTTTTACTTGTTTTTACATAAAATCTGAGTCTCATGTCTGCAGGCTGCGTTCGGTGCTCATTTCTTGCTAAACGAAATGGTTGGGTCTGCCCTGAAGTGATGTGAGAGCCATATCTGATTTATTCATCTATTTTAAATGAACATGAATAGACTCGCTATAAAGTCTTGACAAATATTACAAGTGGAAAAGACAAGATTATATTTCAAATCAGGACCCGTCAGCGTGTTCCAGTCTGCGCAGGCTCTTCTTCCAAATCAGCTGTTTATTTCTCCTCATTTTATCTAAAAGATTTACTCGCTTCCTTCCGCCTGACCTCGGCTTTGACCCTCATCAGAACGTCTCCAAGAGAAAAAAAAAACGTTCAGATTGCAAGGCCTCGGCGTTTGTCTGGTGCTTCCATTCCCAAGCGGCGTTCTATAAAAAGTGCTTTTTCTCCGAAGCTGTTCTCGCAGATCTCATTCATCTTTGTTTTAATAAAATGCTGTCGAAGGGAAGAAAAAAATAAAATAAATCTCGAGCATTGAAGTGCGCTGAGTTCATTTATTTAATTTCCTATTACATCACATTTAACTTTTATTCTGTTTTAGGAATATACATTTCAAAACAGCTTTTAATAAACTATTTTATTGGGGGACAATTAGAGCCA
This sequence comes from Poeciliopsis turneri, assembly GCA_922788865.1. Classification (NCBI taxonomy): domain Eukaryota; kingdom Metazoa; phylum Chordata; class Actinopteri; order Cyprinodontiformes; family Poeciliidae; genus Poeciliopsis; species Poeciliopsis turneri. The sequence goes on from CAKLNU010000257.1 coordinate 19,435, forward strand.
TTTTATAGCATGAGTATGAAAATATGTCACCTTAAGTTGTTATGAAAAATATAACTTAAAAGAAATTTTCATCCCTAATTTAATTCCTTGAAATTGGGCTGCTGTCCCTTTAAAAACTCCTGCTCTTTCTCAAACTCCTCCCTCAGGAAGTCATCACAACATGGCTCCTCTATTAACCCTTTAACAATATTTTCACCAGCTTTTCACTGAGAAATAGCCCCTATAATGAGCTCATCAGACGCGGAGTTCCACCAGGTGTCTGCTAATTGCTGCTGGCTAGTCTGAAGGAGCTGAATGGGGGAGGCATGGTGGGCAGCTGCTCTGTGAGGTGGAAGTTTGGAAATGGCAGCTTAGAGGAGGAGCTGTGTCTTGAAGGTGGAGCTAGGTCCACTCAGCTGACCGTTGCCATGGAGATTAAAGGATTTCTCAAACATGCATGAAAGAATCAAATCAGCACTCCAGGTGTGTTTTGATGAGGGACTAACATTAAAACATGATGTAAAACTTTAAAAAGTCAAATTTTTTTTCATAATACTGTCAAAATCTGCACAAAGTTTCATAGACATTCATTAATAAAAGTCTGTAAACATGCTCAAATCCAGATTATGACATGGAGGCTTTTTTTTGTAGAGTTAAAAACCAGCTAAACCAAACTAGAGCACCTATAAAAACGTCAGATTATAGCTCACCAGCTGTCTTTTTCTCTCTTTAGCACAGCTTCAAATGTTTAGTGCACCATGTCAGCATCATGTCAGTACAAACAAAAAGCTGTGTCCAAGAGGAAAAAAGCTCTGAATCGCTATTTATGTGTTATATCGTTGAATAATTTATTCATTTATTGTAACTGTATGTGAGCTCTAGGAATCCATTCTGTCATGGCAGATTAATAACTCTTGTGTTTTGGGAGCAGAGGCAGGGATCTGAGTGCATGGAAGAGGCGAGGAGCTAAGAATAACCGCCATTCTGTTTCTGATCCACAAACGCACCTTCAAGTGGGACCCAACAGGTCCTGGTTTTCAGGACCGTTGCAAAGAACTGCAACGGCTTGCAAGAAATTCAAAGGCAAGAATGCGCTCATAGAGTGCATTCGATTTGATGCACTCTTCCTTTTGATGCTCTGCGGTGCTCAATATGTGGATTAACTGAGTTTATTTGCACTGTAAAGGGCTAAATTCATTATTTCCTCCTCGCCGCCTGAGGCGTTTCCTCAAAGTCCCCCTCCCCCTCCTCCTGCTCTGCAGCTGTGTAGGACCTTCACCTATGCCCTCCTGCTGGGTAGCCCACAGCCTCCCATCTTCAAAAAAAAAAAAAACATGTAAAGAAAGACAACATCGGCTGTGCAAACACACTGACGAACGTCTTAATTTGAGCGGCACGGGCCGTCAGACGTCACCGCCAAACTCTTGAGGGGGGAAATGGAACCAAATTTAGCCGCATTAATCTCATAACCGCTCGCAGAGTTCACATCATCATCGCCGCATCTCAGCCCTTCCCCCAGAACAGAGTGTCTTTCATTCATCAGGAGACGGAGAGGTGTGCAGGAGTCCGTCTTGCTGCATGTCAGAATGCCTCCTCGTGCTTGTTTTACTGATTACTGACCTCAGGAGGAGAAGCTGGATAATCTACAGACACCTGCTTATTTTTTTTTTTCCCTGATTCTTATCCTCCCCGTTCGAACGTTGTGGCTGGGTTTTTTTTTTTTGAGACTGGAGCAATTAATTGGATTGATCGTGACAAATCAATTGTTGAAATAATCATCAGCTAATTCAGTTATTGATTAATCGCTAACTGAAGTATACAGACTACAGACTAAAAAAAAATAAAATAAAGCAATTCGCTGAAACAAACCAACAAAGTTGGTAAAGCAGCTGTAAAGCAGTTAAGCCAAAACTGTACAGACATTATATATATATATATATATATATATATATATATATATATATATTGCATTTAAAGATAAAAACATTGTGGTCTGTAAATATGTTTTACCCAGAACTCCTTAAATGCTCCAGTTTTAGCTTCACCTGCTCTATAACGCTACATTATTGCATTTTAGGTAGTAAGTTGTTTTATTATTAGGAAATGGAATTTAATTAGTTGTATGTTGGCATATTGTAATGGGTCTCTAATGTTGTATTAAAAAAGCCATTTTTTCCCTTCCGATTAATCGATTAATCGTTAGAATAATTGATTCCTCGGATAATCGTGAGATTTCACTCTATGTTTGGACCTTTCCTGCAAGCTAAAAGAACAAACAGTTGGTTCTATCATCCAATCTAACCCACTGCGCTGCCCCAACAGTATGACGAGGACGCTTTATTTGCTCTGAAGTGTTCCACTGAGAACCGCTTTCTGCGTGTAGAAGTGGGGACGATTAGTTACAGGATCCAAGGACCTTGAAGGAAAACACTCCGGGATAACCAAACATGAAAGTTAGCGCCAATTAAACTGGATGACACGATTTGCATCCGTTTTTTTAATTGTCTTTCATGTTGCTGTAAAGACAGGCCATCCTCTGACGTGTGTGAGTGTGTGTGCGCGTATTCGCGTGTGTGTGGCTGAGGAAGAAAGGTAGCCACGATGAGGCAGCAGGGAGGGATGGGAGAGCAAAATAAAAACAGGGGAAGCCACTTCCCGTTTCTTTGATATGGACATGAGCTGCCATCTGCCGCAGCTGAGTGATTTTTACTGTCTCTGTGAGCAGCAGGTCGTGCGAGCTTGTACCAACAACCTCGCAGGCGCTGGCTGTTACAGAGTGTTAGATCACTTAGCTAAAAGAAGAAAAGGAAGAAAGAAAGAAAGTCACGTTCAGCGTGATAACAGAGGAGCTGAAGCCTGTAATTTCAGCCTACACAAGATGTTTCTATAGTCTGGATTTGTGTAGTACTTGGGGAAAATGGGAGTTAATTTGATTCATATTTTATATGCCCTCCCACAGAGTATTTCTTTGACAAAGATACACCTAAACAATGCCTAAATGGTCCTTGGTCATTACCATAAAATGTACACTATCGCAAGTAATCCATACATTTCATGCTGGTCTGCAAATTAAGTTCCTGGTAAATAAAGGGAACAAATGGGAAATACAGTTTGTGTCTCTTCACGAAGAGATTGTTGAGCAAAAAGCCAAGAAACTATCTGAACGTCAGCATTTCTGCTGCAATGTGAAAATCAGCTTCAGTTGGTTTTATATTAAGTAAAAGCCTAAAAAGGAGGAGTTCACAGACCTAAGAGCAGATTTCTCTGCTAAACAAATAATGCACTTTACGGCAATGGCGTCTCAGCGTGCTAACTACACAAGACTCCACTGCTGAAGAACAAGCATGTTTGCATGTTGGCTTGTTGGACTTTAACATTTAGTGCAATGGTTTTTGTTTTTGTTTTTTTTATGTTTTTGTGGACTGTTTTACCTGATGTGGTACTGGTAGACTTTATACCAGCACCATAGGAAGGAAGAAATGTACTGGGATATTCTTGGTAAGAATTTGAAGATGAAATGTTCCAAACAAGACAGTAGTTCCTAACACGCTGGCTAGAAAAATCTTAATTGGTTTGAGAGACAGAATGTGAAACTGCTTGAAAGACCCAGTCAGTCACTTCACTTATAGAGCTGAAAATCCATTGAAACACTCAAAGACCAGAATCCATAGAAAGGATCCCCTGAACAATCGCAGAAGAACAGGTCACATTCCGAAAACGCCGTGTGAAAGTAACTGTGGCCAACATGGAAGCGTAAAAGGACCCTTGTTTTTGTTCAAGGGTCTCCAACTACACATCGGCTCCAGAGGCAGCTTAACGAAATACTATGAGGCAGCTACAGTATGTTCTGTGGTGGCCAAAGTTTTATTTCTAGGTTTCAAAACAACTTTCTTTGTTTCCTTGTGTCTTTTTGTTGGGGGACTAAATCCTCTTCAAACAACGGATTTCCAAATCTGCTGTTTGTCTGGTACTTAACCTCAATAAAAGCTCAGTGGGGGGCCTTGACACGGATGTGCACGGGCATTGGATGGTGAAGGCACCATCCAATGCTACTAATGACAGTAAGACATTAGTAGCGATCAGCATCAGATATTAACAAAATAATATAGTACGCTCCAAATAAACTCAGATAGACTTTTAGGGACATACTATATATATCCAATCAAATGTTTAGTTAAAATCTTCTGGAGTTGCAGAGTCTGCAGCCAACCGAAAATGTGATTTTCTCATTTGTTGGATTGTAACCTCACACAATAGTGCATAATTGTGAAATTGAAGGACAATATTACCAACATACACAGATTTTTTTGAGTAAATACTTTGATTCTTTTTAGCAAAATAGTTTAAACTCTGTGAGACTGGAAGAGGACCCTCTGTGAAAATCAGTTTTCAGATCTGGACTTTGACTGAACTGTGCTGACCACGAGGCTAACCGATGTTTGCAATCGGATCCTTTTCTCTCCACGCTTTAGTTTTGTTCTCGTTTGTCACCATAAGATGCACCGACATTTTTGACTCTACTGTGATTAAATGTGAAAACATTCATGAATATTTTGTGTATCTGCTGAATTCGCGTCCAGCTCCAGCTTCTTAAAGCTTGTTTTCAGCATAAATCGGACGATTCCAATCTCAGAAGTAAATCCCTGTTTGCACTTGAAGGATTACAAAGCGTCCCCGCAGATAAGGAAGAGGAACTTTGAGTAAGTGCCGGCCGACCGGGAGGAAAATGTGAAGAGTCTTTTTAAAAGGGAAAACCAAAGCAGGTGTGGGACAGAAAGCCAGAAAGCGTTGTCGTTGGGCTAACCCCTTCCTGTTCAGTCTGTGCGATATAGCAGGCTCTGAATACAGACATCTACATCTACCTACTCTAATAGGAAACTCTGGCAGAGAGTGGCAACATTTTCAGAACGAGCCTTCACTCCTCCGTCATGCCGAGCCATTAGGATGCAGCCCGGAGCATTCTGCGCCTGCTTTTAGTTGTTCTCATCACATTTCTCAAAATATCTGACAAATTCCCATGTTGCTTACAGTCGCTGAAAGCACAAAGCTGGAGATTAATTATAAGACCATCTCCCTTGCAGGTTTTCTGTGTCGCACATGAGCCGAACAAAATTGTCTCTTCTGGATTTTCTACGAAAAGCAGAAAAAGCACAGAGGCCAGGACTTGCTGTTGCATTCATTTATTAAAGGGAAACTAGACAACCTAACTTTCACGGTTCCCTTTATTCCTCCAACAAGCCGAAAAGAGATTACATGAATGGCTGAGTCTGGACGTGCCCAGGTCGTTGCCTTTGTACATAATCCTCCCTAATTCTCTTTGTAGTGGACACGCTCAGCTGTCAGTCATTGTTTGAAGCCTGCAAGGAAGAACCGGGAACAAAGAGGATAATTGATATCAACGGCGACAGAAAAAGAGGAGTTTGAGTCTGGAGTGGGGAAAGAAAAAAAAAAAGAAACCAGAGCTCCTCTGTGTTTTGTTGCTTTGTGCTGCGAAAAAACACATTTTGAACGGCGCATTTTTCTGGAAATAAGCACAGTTCACACAAAGTTGGTCCATTTTTGACTGATGCATAAAACTCAACACCAGACCGATCAACACTGTTTCACAAAATCTGTGGTTTGTGTTTAAACTATGTCACAATTTCACTGCATTTAATAACATACCTATTATGCAATCTTGACTCAACAAAATGTGCTTCTATTTTCTTTTCGATAAAAATAAATAGCATGTGGAACGTTTGTATTGCCGTACTCTGAAGTTGGGCATTTATTGTATCGTTTGTCATTCATTGTGATAGATTTCTTATCGCGATAAAAAATTTGAGGTTGTTATGATAAACTCCAAAGAACGATGTCGACAATCCGTCAAAACAGAAATGAAATGAAATGAAAACAGCAGCCATTTTGAAACGTAAAGTCGGCCTTCAACTGGAAGTGGTCAGAGTTTGAAAACTATATTAAATCGCAACAAACAGCGTCCATATAGTTATAACATGAAGCTGAATGATTGTTATAGTAATAAAAGTCACAATGAAATTGATAAAATTATTATTTCTGAAACCAACATAAGTTTATGTCTTTACTGCACTGTTTATAATTAAACAAAGATAATTAATAAGCAAACTTACCACCAGTCTAACTCGTCTAACTTGGACTAGGACGTCACCAGCTTGAATTGACCAAAACCACTAACTATTATCAAGGCCCTCTTTACTGGCAAGGAAATATTATGCAAGTGAAAATGAATAATTTGAACAGCTTCTGTTATCTTCTCTGGCTTCATGGCTTTTCTTCTTTTTATGGCGCTTTTTTAAAAAACTGAAAGTGTGCAATACCGCCACCATCTGGTCTGGAGTGGGAACTGGAGCTAATGCCGTTCAATAATATGTAGATCAAACATCATGTTTCTCAAATGGATTGGGTAAAGGCAGCTTCAGTGTTTTAGTTGAAAAACTGAAAACAACAGATCGTATTCGGAGATGCAGACCTGAAGATACCTGCTACGTTTATCGTTCAGGACAGGTATTGTTTTTGTTGTGGCACCTCTGTCACTGCAGTGTCAGTGTTTGATATTTTGGCATGAGCACATTAGTTATTTTGTTAAACAACATCACATCAAGTTCCACTATAAGGATTTTATTATTATTATTATTATTTGCCATTTTAACAAAAATAGTAAAAGATTATAAAGGCACATAAAAAGGCTTACTTTATTAGTCTAAAATATACACTGAGATGTAATTCAAAACATACTGAAATTAATCATTTAAAGTAAGTGTTTAGTGAATTTCTAAAAAATTCTATTTTGAGCACATATTTTAAATTTTTATTAAATTTTTCACTTAAATATACTTTTATTTAATATGTTTCTTAAAAGTGTATTTTGGTACAATTATATTAATGCGTGTTTAAAGTTATAATGTTGGTGGAAGCATCCTTTTACTATACTTCATATATGTTTATAGGTAGTACACTTAATACTTAGTGTACTTAAAATGTACTTTCTCAAATGTAAGTATGTTTGAAATACACTAAAGTATCCTTTTTTTCACTAGGGGTACTGTCCCTTTAATTGTCTGTAGGGCTTTCTGTGTTTGTTTAGGCGTCCATCGGTTCTTCCTCGTGGTTTGTTTAGGTGTCCCTCGGTTCTTCTTCGTGGGTCGGGTGATGAGCAGCAGCCGGTGCCGCGGGCCCGGCGTCCTGCTGGGTTCTGCCGGACCCGGGCAGCGCGCGCGCTGAGGGAGGAGCCAAAGTTCGGAGGCTTGAAAAGGGAGCAGAGTTGAGTTTGTGTCGCAGGAGGTTTAGCTTTCACACGCCGGGAGGATGTACGCCGCTTCCCTGTCAGCGCCGGGCGCATTTTGAGGATTTAGGCTTTAACTTTGGGTCCGTATTTTTTTTTTTTTATAATTATTCTTTCGGCACTTTTACGCAGGGACCGGGCGTTGCTCTCTGCTGAAGGTAAGCGGCTCTCTCTCTCTCTCTCTCTCTCTCTCGCTCTCTCTCTCTCTCTGTTAGTTTCATTCCCCGCACAGACGCCAGGTTTTAGTGCTTAAAAAAAAAGGTCTGTGAAGGAGGAATTAGATATTTTATAGATGTTTAAGTCCGAACAAAGAATGGAAAAAAAAAAAAAGAGACGTGAACTATTATTCACGTTTGTTTTATTATCGTTATTTTTAACAAGCGGTCCAGTCTGTAATGCTCACCTCCATTCATGGAGGGCTCCCCGTTTCCATTCATGTCTGGCTGCTTTCTGACTAAATCACAGCTGCTGGTTCAGAAGAAAGGAGCAATCAGGCTGAGATGATCAGCTAATGGTGCAGGTGGAGGGAGAGCCTGGTGGACTTGTCCTCCTATATGCTCTTCTTCTGGGGAAACAGCTGCTGTTTGCATCCCAGCACTGAACAAAACAGCAAACTGTCTCCTCTGCTGCCAGACACAAAAAAACAAAACAAAAGAAATTGCTGCATGATCCATAATAATTCACATGTCAGAGCACAGGTCAGGTTTGATTCTGCTCAACCTTTTCTCCTCTTCAGCAGCATTATTTTTATTTATTTTTTTTTTACATGTCACATCTACAATTTATTATTTTAATTGCTGACCAGCTTTTTGCATGTTCCCACTGGTATTCAGTCGTTTTATTTTTTTTGAGATCGGAAGACATTTGGCTTCCTCTGTCAGGACTCTTCACAAAAATGATAATGCCACTTCCCAGTCACAAGAAGCAGATGAGTGAAGTTGTCAATATGATCATGCTGTTGTTTTGCGTTATCTGCGCCCGTCCTCCTCAAAACCAGCCGTCACTTGCTGGAAATCGGCAGGAGGGAACAGCATCTGCTTTACTGGACAATTTATGATCTAAATCACTGGCTTCTAGTCGTCCTCAGTACAACATGATCTTTTTTGTGAAACCATATCCCCGCTTGGAGTTGTAAATAGATGGTTCCTTTGGCCAGCTGGCAACGAATGTGGAATATTTCCCAAATGTTCTGATGTTTTACAGTGATCCTTTTTATAATGTTTCTCTGCACAAGCGGCTCTGAAAGTCATTCCTTTGTGTTTTTCTCTTGTTTTTTTATTTTTTTATTTCCTTCCAAGCAGTGTGGCTTTATTGTGATATTTTAAACCTGATCTTTTGGTGCTTTCGCTGTTTTTAACGTTGGAAACGTTAAAATTTGACTGATCCAATGTTTTCTGGAGTTTTGGTTTGACACTTCCTGTGTTTAGTTTCAGCCACTGAAATCACACTTGTATTAAACCACTGCATGACTGAATAAGACAAAATATTGTATTGCTGATGAAATACCTTTTTACATTTGGATTCATATCTGATTCTGTTGAAAACAAGAAGCAGTCAGAATGTTGACTAAACTTTAGCATTGAGAAATGTCATCACTTTATTTCGCTAAAATCTCTCCCAGCGTACGAGTCGTTGCATATTTTAAGTATTTATTGTTCATAAAGATGATTTCTGAGCGGATGTGCCTTTTAAATAAAGATTAATTGGTCATTAGCAGCTGCAAAGTTGAGTAAGTCAGACTGATGCTTGTAGTTGGCTGTTTTCACTGTTGATACAGTTCGCATATGTTGTCATGCTAAGCTACGCAGCTTAGTACGGCTAATGCAAGTGATTTTGTATAGCAGCCAGTGAATATTGCACATTTTGTGCAGAAATTCATTGTGGTGTTTACAACCACTACTTGGACTTGTTTAACTTATTCGTTTGCTGGTTTGACAGGCATAGTGTCTGAGTGTATGTTGCTTGTGTTTTGTTTTGTTTTTCTTTTTAATATCGACAGCGGCGACCACATTCGACATTACATTCACGCGCAACCACAAAATAAAGTTTTCATAATTTTATACCAACCATCAACATGCGCATGGTGCGTTTTCTCAGTTCCGCCACACAATAATGGTGCTGGCTTTAAGTTGAGAAATCTATGAAACGATATTAAAACCAAACCTTTTGAATATTTCAGTCGGATCCTGACCTTCTGCTCTGTGGGTTTGTTTTGGTTTGTTCAGTCTGATGCGTATCACTCCAGTTGTCTGTAAAGATAACTCGGCATGACCCTGGATAAAGCATCACTTTTGCTCTGGATCTGGTCTCTGCAGATGACTCGTCATAAAATGAGGTTCTTTTTTTTTTTTTTTTTTTATCCTGAGCTTTTGGAGTTAAATCTGCTGATTGTGCTCCCTGCCTTGTGTTTGCGTTGGGCTGATACGCCTTGTTGGGTTCAGACTGTAAACGACTCCGTCTTTCTTGTCGTAAACAGATTTTGAGGGACATTCTTTCTTTCTGTCTTTCTTGTAATTCAAGGCTCAACTCGTTCTCCCTCACTTTTTTTTTTTTTTTTTTCCTTCTCTTTTGTAATTACGCGGACCCCCACCCACATGTTGAAGCACTCAAAACAAACAGCCAGTCTCCACCCACAGCTTCAGAGGAATGGTCAGCATGTGGGGAAGTTGTGGTAAAGAGTCGGAGTCGTGGAGAGAGACCCTGAAGAACTATGTGTCCAGAGGGATTTGGATCACTCAGGAGGGGGACAAACTGATGGGAACTTGCTTGTTTAGTGTCCCCTAGCTGCCTTTCCACCGGGGGCTGGGATGTGGGAAACCGGTCGTTTTTCTGGGACGGGTCCAGGTCACACCCAGGGACAGAACAGCCGTGAACTGTGCCGCCTTTCCAGTATGTAAACAGAAGTTCTCCTTTCAAACGACGGCTTGCGTCCATCCACAGCAGAAAAAGGTTTTTTTTGTTTGTTTTGTTTTGTTTTTTCTTTTTTTTTCTTTTTAGGGCATGTGGGCTTTTGTTTTTGCCTTCAGGTTTGACTAAAGCATCTGGCAGCGATGGCTCCTCGTGAAGGCTGAGGAATTTGTGAGAAGTCACACTTAAGCCTTCGCACTCTGGCGAGAAGGTTTGACGCTTGCATTTTGCATCCAGTGACTCTGCCCCTCTCTGCTGCAGTGCTGTTGCATAGCTTTTGTCTGCCGGCTGCTCGGTCATTCATATTCGGTATAAACCTGCAGGTCCTGTAGAGGAACCCCAACCCGCCTGCCTCCAGGCCCTGCGGGGGGTTTCGGTGCTGAGCCAGAGTGGGATTCTGAATGCAGATGACTTTCCAGGTGGTTCTGCTGGAGATGCTGAATTTCATATGCAAATGTGATGCTCCGAATTTCATTATGGTTGCATTGACATTCCCCTGCAAAAGTATTCATACCCAGTAAACTCGAGCCACTTTTTTTAAAAATGTTTTTGTGAACTTAAATACCTTCGAATAAAAGGAATCAGTTGCTATCAGATTTAACCCAAGTAGAATCTGTGGTAATTTAATCTGAATATGTTCTCATAAACCATTTTTATCTGTTTAATTTTTTAAAAATGGTTTAGCCAAAAAATAAAAAATAAGACTGGGGTAGAGGTTCACCTTCCAGATGGAGAAAAACCCTAAAAACCCAGCATGTTCAAAGTGCAGGCTACCATTTGAGAAGCTGTGACAATACTTTAAAGAAATGCTTCTTAAAAATGCTTTCCGACTATAAATCTATGCTATAAACCATTCATTTTATTCTCTTGTCTCAGTATGTCGCAGGAAATCCTAAAAAGTTCAAAAGCCTTGCACATTCTCGCTGTGGTGTTTGAGCTTTCTGCTGCACTTTGACGCACATCACAATCGTCATGGCGAATTTTAACCCCGGGGCAATTACAATGTGTTCATGTCTGTAACACATTTTCCCATTTGAATGGCCTCTACTTATTTATCCACGTTATCTAGAGGAGCAGGAGGGATACTCCTGTAACGATGAAGGGAGACCAACTGGAAAATGAAGGTTAATAATGATCCATGTTATTGTGATTTACAGTGAAAGTTTTGCAATTAAATATTTTGTACTTTGCTACTCTTGGAGTGTTTTCACACCTGGTTACGGATTCACACCTTCCCAAACGAACCGGACTTTCTAGATGAACTAACTGGAGTTTCATTAGCGTGGACTCAGTGGGGCTGGTGTGGATGCAACCTAAGAAAACTGCAGCAACAAATCCTCCATGTGCCTGGCTTAGTGAGGTGGTATTGTGTTTACTGATGTCTGTTTTGCACTTTATTAGTTTTAAACTGTAAAATCAGTGATCTTAACATTGATTCTTAATCTTGCCTGTTTTAGTTGTGTTGTTTGTCTTCACTTGCTCCATGCTAGTCTTTAGTAGTGGGGGCTTTTTGTTGATGAAGCTGCATATTGACAGCAGCTGCTGCTGCTGTGGTTAGGGTCTCGTTTCCATACTTCACCTAAACGCTCCCTGTAGGTCTCCGGTGGAAGTGGGCTCGTATCACCGCCCTTTGTTTGTATTGAAGGTTGGACAAAGTGCACTCGGCTGCGACTCGCAGGAGATCCTGACTTGAGGTGGCTATCAGTGGATGGAAATGTGTTGCGTAACGAGCTCCTCTCCGGAGAGAAATGTAGCATTTCCTCTGCTCTCCCTCAGTTTTGAAGGAAAGCCAGAGAAAAAGAGAGCATGACTTTTTAGAATGAAAACACACCTGCTTTATGTCTGGAACTTTTTTTTTTTTTTTTTTTTCTTAATCGGATGGTTGTCCGTTTTCCTGGAAATTTGCAGCTAACAAAACTTTTGAAATTTGGAGTGTGTGTGAGAAAAATGGTGAAGTTCACAATCCATTGGAATTTCTTCTTATAAGAAATTGATCTGTGATAAACGATACTACAAATGTGGCGTTCTGCTGACTTCATCCATTTTTGTTGCCGCTTGGTGAAGACCAGATGTGTGGTTTACGGAAAATACATGGAAATTGGAAAGCTTTGAACACTGTTGTAAAGCTCTCCATTCAGCTTCCTGCTTGGCTTCATGCTGGATGACATGAAGTCATTTTTCAAAGGTTAGCGCGAGGGCTTTCGGTAGAGCAGCAGAGGATCTTCTTACACTGGATCAGTTTAATTTCTTTTAACTAGTTTTTGGCTTGGCAAAGAAAGAAGAAAAAAAGAACGCACGTTTCATTTCTTAATCCACCTTTTATGAAGCAGGCTTTGGTGAGGGTTTGGCAACAAAGTGAACTCCTGTCCGACTTCTCCAGCATAGAAAATAAGGATGTTGAGGTTTTTATGATCTGTATCTCCTGGTAGTCCTTTAAGCTTTTGGACTGGCTCCGTGCTGAGATTACAGTGTTGGGGAAAAAAAATTGCTCACATTGCACCTGTTGGCACAGCAAAACCTGGATCTAGTTGAAGGATTTCACCTGCACACATGAAATGACTCACAGCAGAACAGGCCTGTGCTGCCACAGTGAGTAGGTGGATATGCAATCAGGCTTGGAGTTTCTCCAGAAATCTGAGTTTAAAAACACGGGAGAGAAGTTTCAGTTTTACTAAAGGGGAAGGAATAAGAAAAGATGGGGAATTTCCTGAGAAGTAAATGTTGCCTATCTGTTTCCCAAACTCCAGTTCTATTTATTTTTTTCTCTCCCCACAGGTGGCTAGTTGAGGGGAAAAAAAATTGTTTCTCCTGTATTTCTCTGTGGGAAAAACATCCATCCCCATTTCCACTATTCAGGAACAGATGGGACACGTTTGTCATTGTGGACAGGGATACAGAGACATTCCTAGGATTTTAAACCTCTAGGGAACCGCAGTGAGGACCGTTGTCCACAAACAGAGAAACCATGAAACGGTGGTGAACCTTCCCGCTACCAAAATCACTCCCAGAGCAAGGTTTCTCCAGGAGGTCACAAAACGCCCAATTAAGAAAAAAAAAAAAAAAGTAAAGTGTGTAAAAAGGGCATCTGTTGGCAAATTACTGCAGGTAAAAAACAAATCCAAAATAAAGAAAACCCACAAATTCCTCTTTGTCCAAAGAAATCTTGACTTTTCCAACAGCAGCTTTTGGCTAAATATTCAGTGAACTGATGAAGCAAAGTTGTCATTTTGTTTTGGAATGTCTTTGTACTGGTCCATCTCCTGCCCCATATCTCATGAACAGATCATGCGATTAAGTTTTGGTGCTTTGTGACCTGGACCGCTTGCCGTATTTGATGGAGCCATGAATTCTGCTGTCTACCAGAAAATCCTGAAGGAAAATGTCTCACTGTCTTTAAGCTGAAGAGTGCTGCAGGAAAAAGATCTAAATCACACAAAGTCCGCATCAAAACGGTGACAAGAAAACACAACAAAAGTTTTTTTCTGGACTGAGCTTTGCTGAAGCCCAGATTCTGATCCGATTCAGATGGTTTGTCGATCTCTTAAACAGGCTGGTAATGCTGTAAAACTCTACAATGTGGCAGGACTTAAAAACAGTGATGTAAAGTACTGATTGCCAGTTAGTGCAAACGTTTGCTGGCAGCTGCTGCACAGCCAGTTATTAAGCCGAGGTGGGAGGAAGCTTTTACTCAACATCTAACTTGGAGGTTGGCTTGGAAAACTTCAAAAACTATTTGTATTTGCTCATTCGTCTTAACAAATTCATTTTGATCTGACACAATTCTGAAAAAATTGTCAGTGTAGAAAACACTTTTTCACACCACAGCATCTAATGCAATGGACTAACGGCTCAGAAGTCCCAACCGCTGACCTCTATGCACTTTTTTCTTTTCTTTTTTTTTTTTTTTTTTTTTTTAAAAGCTGAAGTTAAAGCAACAACCGGCTCGGAGCATCAAAGCTGTCAAATGACTCATCCAGCCCATATGGTGTTCCCACCTGGAGCGAGCTGCACGTGAATAGACTTGCAGTCGCAATCATGGAACTCTCTACCTGAACGCTGAGGTGGTTTGTAAATCTTCGAGCCCAACAAGGTGAAACGGGGGCCAGAATCACAACACAGTCATCTGATACGCTTTTAAATCCCATTGCGCTGCTTGTCGGCTCACATAAAGAAATGAGTCGTCGTGTCGGTTTAGCCACAGGGATTAATCCTGCAGAGGTACCCCCCCTCTCCAAACTTGTAAGTTACGAGATGACTGGCTCGCTACAGACAGCCAACCTCCTCTAGGTTTGACGTCGTAATTAGCAGATGAACTGTGATGCTGATGCGACGGGTTTTGGGCCGTCACAAATGCCTTCATTGTGCTATTACGAAACTATAAATCATCTGTCTTTTGTCGCGCAAAAGAGTTGGTCCAGAGCGTTGCCGGACATCACGACCAGCCATGTGGACGACTGGCATGTCGTCCTGTTGCTCATGAAGCAACAGTTCATTGACGTCTTTCACCGTCGGAGCATGAAGCTGTATGATTTTTAGTTCCTTGCGTTTCTTTTGTGAAGGATGTTCCCACCCAAAGCGAAATGTTGAGTTCTTATCAGAGGGATTTCCTGATTGGTCAGAGAACTTTGTTAGACTCAAGTAGGTCAATGGGTTGGAAGTGTGGAAATCTTCTAAACCCAGAAGAACAGAATGGAAAATAAAGGGGGATTAGTGTAATCTTGGTGTAGACTTGTACAGTGGGCTAATAGCCATTATGTTTTATAGCTGTAAATGTAGCTTCTTCCATATCAAAAGAGGCTTCTACAGTTTCTGTAACGGGGCTTTGAGTCTGACGCGCAGCTCATAATTGACGCTTTAAAAGTTCCTCAAGCAGCGGCGTCCCACTGTTCCCCCGTCAGGCTTGAATAATTTGAGGCGAGGGCACGTCTGTATTAGAGGGAAAAAGGTGACCCCGGCTCTCCTTCCAGCACTTATCTCCTCCGCCAGCTCCGTTTCACTCGCTCTTTCTGAAACGATAATTGCCACTTCCTGCGTGGCGGAGCCGGGCTCTGATCTCAGCTGTTCCTCTGAGCCCATTGGACAGTAGATTACAGTAAGAGCAGAGTGCCTTTTGGGGTTTGTCACAACTTGCAAAAAGGAGACTCTCTGGAAGTCCTGCTTCTATGTTTACAGAGGCACTCCTGCAGCTGTTAACCATTTCACTCAGAGCTGTTTGGTCATCTCGGTCATGCGAAGCATATTTATTGTCAAGTAGCATAAAAAAAAGGCCTTATAAGGCAAACCAGGAGATGCATTTATGTGCTTTCCAAAGGGAAGGAAATGGACTTCAGACTGCATTAGAGGATCTTGTGCTGTGCTCTCAGAAGTGTATTTTAATTACCCTTTTGGACTGAGGACTCACTCATGACGCATAACATTATGACTACCTGTCTGCTAGAGTGATGCTCGCCCTTTTCTTTTTTCTGCAAAGGGCAAGAAAGGGTGAGTTGCTCTTCTGGAAGGTGGGTAGTTGGGGCCGTTTTCAGCAAAAAATAAACGCACACACACACACACCATTCAGGCCAATCACACAATAGTTTTGTACGCAGAAGGAGGTGGAAAAAATTGCCAGGGATGTTGTGACAAGAAGGTTGAGAATAAAATGATGCGATTTTCATCAGGCTTGTGCAACAATGAGAACTGATTTCGACAGTTCGGTCCAACAGTGTAGATCCATCAACATGGCGTTGGCCCGTCAAAGGATGGACTCTGATTGAAAAAATGCTGTAATGTCTGCCTCCAGCTTGTTGGAAGCTGATCTTCATTCTCATCGGATCAGATTTGTTTATCCACCTGTAGGTGAAACAAATGCCCAGACGTGTTCTCCTCAAAGCATTTCTAAACCATATTTGTCCTTCTAAAGGGCCAGAAACAGAGATTCCCATGAAACAATGTGAACAACAATACTAAGGTAGGTCATCAATTTCTAAGTAACATCCAGATGGAGAGCAGAACCCAATGTTTCCAGGCAGAACATCGCCAGTACCATTCCTCTACCTCCGCCGGCTCGCCTGCTTTATGTGCCCAACGTTGCTGCTTTTGGCTTTGAGCAGGATTCAGCAGGGGCACTCTGTCTGGTCTGGTAACAGACCGCAAGAACAAACCTCTGGTTCTGTTGAACTTTGGCAAGCAGTGAGCTTGTCTGTTGGCTCAAACCACACAGGCCAGGCTTTGCTCCCCATGTGACTCCACTGGTCCTTCCTTGGACCGCTTTTGATTGATATTGTCTGCTGCAGTCAACTTTTCGAGATGCACGTCCACGACAAGCTCTCCTCTTACTGCCCATTATACTCCGCTAATGAAGAGATGCTCTGAGTTTTTCCACTTTGCCTGTCAGTGGTCATAATGTCATTCCTGACTGAAGGAAACTGCAAGTATCTGTATTCGTGGCTCTGCTTCTACTAATCGTGTTTCCGTCGTTTGAACGGTTTGATTCCATGGATTTGCCCAACTTAGCGTTTCAAACCTGGACAGAAATTGAAGTTTGAAAAACTCCAAAGCATTCAGTGACAATTTAGGAAATGATCTTTAAATTTAAGTCTGCTGAGCAGCAAGATGAGCCGCCACTGACTGTTTCATCACACATTCAGGTTAGTACTTGGCGCTATTCTTCATCATCAGAACCAATCTATTGGAACCTCATCATCATCGTGTGCTGAAATGTTCCAGAGACATGCCGCAGCAGGATGCATTACAGCAAGCGATTGTCACTCAGATAACTGTGTGAATAATTAATGGTACATGCATGAAAAGTCGCCTTCCTTGTACAATCAATCTGGCATCATACGCATCAATAATTGATTATATAAATGAATTTCAAACTTCTGGGGGGTTTTTTGTTTGTTTTTGTTTTTTTTACAATTATTATGAATAGTCCTGTTGTCGAGGATTTAACAGCAGGACTGGGCAACGTCCCAATAGATTGAAGGACAAAGAAGAGATGAAATGCATTGTATTAAACAATTGGCCATTGATTAGTCTGGAACAATTTGTGATTATTATTGTAATTCATTGTTTTTTTTCAGAGGTAGTTTGGCCTTCTGGCCTCAGGATCCTGAACCTTCAGCCTGCTTCTGTTCAGAGTTACATCCTTAAAAGTTGACGCGTGCATCCTGGTTTCTGCGTTATCCTGGTTAAACTCCATTTGCTGCGTGCCGACACAGAGGCCGCTGTCGGCTTCAGATCCAAGACGAAGCGGTACCTGCAGGGTGAAAGTGAAATTGGAGAGTCAATATTTTTCTCCGGATATATTACATCTTGGGTTTTTTTCTTGTGCAGTGTAATGAAGGAGCGCCATTGAAACTAGATTGTAGGTGATTCTATTCTCTTTGTTGTTCTAACTATGAGTATTTACTTCAAAAGGGAATTTAATTTCCTGGAGTGAGGGATGTGTTTTGGTTTTTTTAAGTGAAATCTGTTTTCTTTTTCTCCCTCGTCTTTGTTGTGGTCTGTTTTTATGAATGTAGGCCACATTAAAAAGCACCTAAGGACTCCGGTTGGAGGATATCCTGGAGATTTGGGTCTGATATACCTGTCAGCAAAGAAAGCAAAGAACCCATTTAGCACCGCTGCATTCAAGAAGCATAACTCGGAGTGGACTTCCTGTTTTCCAAAGTTCCACAGAGCCTTTGGAAAACAGGCTCTGTTTGCAGATTTACTGTTCAAAGTGGTAACTTCTACAATGTCGCATATTTGGGTCATTTGGTTCAGTCAGAGAACGCCAGCATGCAAATATAGGCAGCCTGGTAAAGACATGTAAAAGGCCTCAAACTGAAGGCATTTTTTATTACTGCAGCATAATCTCACAAAATTCTATAAAAATCCAAAAAGAAGCAGACTGTTCACATCCAATGATGCTAAATAACTCTTTAGACACCTTCAAAACACACTGCTAGGATTCCTTAACAATGTCCTCCTCAAAATCCAATATGGCTGCTCTGACGATAAAGTATTGCTGGAGTAAAAATGTAACACTTCCCATATCTACCTCTGAGGGTAGTTAGCATTTCTGTTCGGGTGGTTTTGGTTATTTACTCTTCATCAAAGTTAATTTGTTAGAACTAACTTTGATCATAATAATGATGCAAAACTCTCTTTACCCTGTTCTCGTAATACAGTTAAAACAAACATTTCCAAACAGGCTTTTTTTTTTCTTGTATTAATAAATACTAGATTAAAGGCTGGCATTTTCTTTTTAAATAATAAAAAATCAGAGCGAGATTTCTGCTGTGCCACGACAGCAGAAAAAAGCCAGACAAGCATTTTTTTTTATTTTTATTTTTTTAATTTCTTCCACACATCTTTTAGGCTGCCAATAAACTCGTCCACATCTGCATTGTGACTCAGGGAACATGGTGAGCAACATCTACATGCAGGTGTGCACCACATCTGCAACCGGTTACGTCATTCCAGTCATCTGTTCCTCATCGTTGTCTTCTCTCTCTCTCTCTCTCTCTGCGCTCCCTCCATCCAGACGTGCTGATTCATGCTCGGGTGTCGGGAAAACTCGGAGTCACTCGTTCGCTGTGATGATGAATTTACGACGAGCCCTGCCAGCTCGGGGAAACAATTGCTGCAGCCTCAGCTGCTGCACGGGGCCCTTTGGAGTTTATTTTTAACCCAGACGTGATTTATTTAGCAGTCTGCTTTCTTGGTTTGTGTGAGCAGTCTGCCGAGCTCAAACCTGCGCTGCGTTGCTCCGGCTCATCTGTCCCTCCGCTTTTATGGTTCATTGTTTGTGTGCCGCGGCCGTCAGCCAGCCACTTAATTTTGTTTTCCGTCGTCCGGGACGCATATGGCTGCTTTCTTACAACTGCTTTACAGCAAATAATATCCTGTGCCACATTAACCATCTGTGAATGCATTTACCAAATTGGTCTCATTTTTCATTAGGCCTAGATATTTAAAACTGAACTACTTTTGAGTGAAAATAACTTTATTCACCCTGTTTGCTTTATTTTTATTTGTACTTTCTTTTTTTTTTTTAATACTGTGCCCCCATATGTGCAGATGTCTGATTTATGCTTTTCATTTTCTGCTGCATTTTTAGCTGTGCAGTACAAATTAAAGCTGGTCAAAATTCGTCAACACAATGACAAAATAAGTATGGGCTGAATCCCAACACTAAGCGATGCCAGACTCTTAAAATTACACTTCAGCAGCTAAGATTTCTCACGCAGAGCTTTTTTTTTTTTTTTTCCTCTCCCTCCTATTTCTTAAAATCTCCTTCACCAGCCAGTGTTGCCAGGCAGGATGACATGTTTCTGTGTTGACACCAAATTCTGACCCTACGATCAGATTTTTCATCATCCTGGCCATTTCCTTCTTATGCAACTCAATTCAAGTCTCACTGTGTAGGCTTTCTCCCATTGACCTGGATTCCCTCTGGTAAATTTTGACTTGGCCAATCAGGGAACAGAAGAAATTGTGGATGATGTAGATTTTCTGCCTGTAGTTTTAGCCATGGCTGCGGAGGAATTGAACAAAGCCGTCCAGTCCGTGTTGGGCACTCTTCCAAATATTGAAGCCCTTTGTACTTGACAGCCATTTTGTTCATTTGTCGTACCAAGCAGTGTTTGCGTCCTGATTTTGTCCAGTTTTGGTGAACCTGTGCAAGTTGTAGGAGTTAAATTGTTGTTCTTAGATGTGCAGCTCATTTGCTTTCAGACTGCGTGTGTCTTTTGCATGCATTGCTCATCGCAGGGGTTTATTTGAGCTGCATCTCCATGTCTAGGTGCATGAATGGATGAAATTCTTTTTCGAGATGTGATGTTTTTGACGAGCTAGTCAAAGTCGAGTCTCAATGCGTTTTTGTTGTCTTGGCTTTTTAAAAAAAAAAATTTTATGTTAAATATAGCAAGACCCTTGATTTCCATGTGGATTTTTATAGGAGGAACATCAAGGCTACAGCACTGAATTGTATTCTCAATAAAATTATACAGCTTTTCCAATGGTTAAGAGGCCTATCACCACCAATCATGCATTGATTGGAGGTTTTGTACCCTTCACCACCTCCCCCTAGCTGATTCCTGAACCACGCCAGGACTGCCGCCCGCACTAAGCAGCCTGGCATAAGTGTGAATTATAATGACAAACACAGCAAGGAGTCTCTGTCTTGTCAGGCTCCCACTGAGGTCTTTTCTGCTCGGTATAATGGCTCTATAAATCTCATTGAACAGCCAGCTGAACCCAAGACATAATGTCGTTTTAAGGGTCAGACACCGAAAGAGCTGAATTTCACAGATCTGCAACATCGGGGCATTTATCTGGTCCAACGGAACAGATTTTTCTTTTGAGTTTTTTCTTTTATTCTCTTTTATCATGGTGTAAATTGCTGTCGGATGTGTTAAATCAAGTTTATTTGTACAGCAGATTTCAGCAACCAGGCAGTTTAAAACCATTAAAAACATAATAGAGAAACAAATTATGAAACAAGCTCTGCATGCAACATCTTGTCAAATCCCAACACCAAAATCAAGCATGTTGATCGATGTTCCATTTTTATCAAAAGAAGGTGATTATAAGCTGGTGGATTTTTAGCCTTGATTTAAAGGAACTCTGTGTTTCTGAAAGTTCTGCGACGCATAGAAGCTGAAATCTGCTTGTGCATGTTTGGTTCTGGAAATACAGAGCAGACTAGAACCGGGAGACCCGAGTGATCTGCAAGACAAAAAGGCATTGTGTCTGATTTCAGAGATGCTGATTAATTGAATCAAAGTTGATCTATAAATGAGGAAAATATTGGAATCTTAATCAACAAGCCAAGACTCTAAAGAAAACCTAATATTGCTATTGGCTTGGGGCCCTTATTGGTGCGTCTCTTTCCCTGATCGCTTTGCAGACATTGCTTACACGATGCGCAGTCCTGCATACGGAGCTGGCCTCGTCGTATGAACGCACGCTGTTCCCCGTCCTCTGAACTCGCCGCGACCCGGCGGAGTGCGTCGTCCAGCTTGTCCGTCACATCTCGTCCGTCACATCTCGTCCGTTTCTGAACAGATGCAGCTATTAATGGGGAGTCTCCTGACAGGTTTCGAAGGTTGATGAATCTGTGGCTTCAGGCAATATGGCAGCAGCATCAACCCTCACATACAGGGAGCAGCAGACCCTCGCCTAAACAAACAGATGGGTCCTCTTGGACCGAGCGTAGCTGTGTCAGGAACAGAGACGTTTAATGCGATTGTATGGTTTAGCTGTTTAGAGTAGAAATGCAACATGCATGGCTTTATATTTCATTTGCTCTTACAGTGTGGAGATTCTCTGTGGATGTCTATCCAAGTCTGAGGAATCCCTCTGAACAACATCCAGTAGTATTTCATTAAAATTTTAAAAGACCTGAGGAGTTGCATAGGGAACACTGTGACCTGCAGATTTCTGCCACACGTTCAGCTGCTGTGCATGTCGTCCCAGCAGGCATGAGGGGGACGACAGGAGGAGGTGGGGATGCCGCCTGCGGAGGCTGAGCGAGCTTCACTGAAGCTCCGTAAAACAAAGAGCTTGAGAGTTGAGAGCAACGGCGTTCGCAGATATTTTGAGGGAGAATATAGGGCAACTTGTGAAGCATATGGAACCGCCGACTGCCTTAGTAGTGTGAGATTTGTTACAAAACTGTTACAAATCTGGTAAAATAGGGTTTAAACCCAGAAAATGCTACTTGGGCCACTCTGTTAAAAAAAAAAAAAAAAAAAAACAGTCAGAAGGAGGCTTTTTTTTAAAGACCTCATGTCTGTCTATGGTTAAGAGTAACACGTCTTTGACAGCTTTCCTATTCTTGGCAGGGATCAGCTGCTTTTCATTGAATGCATCAGATTTAAGGACGGCCACCATTTCAGCCTGAACTAACTCTGGCTGCAACTAACGATTGATTTTAGTATTCGATTCATCGATCAGTTATTCTAAAGATTAATCAGATAATAACATTTGGCACATTCTACAGATTTTTTTATTTAACTACTTCAGCCCTTTTCATACATTAGAAATACTTAACAAATAATTGAATTTGTTTATATATATATACACACTGCCTGGCCAAAATAAAAGTCGCCACCAAAAAATGGTCACACTCTCTAATATTTGGTTGGACCGCCTTTAGCTTTGATTACAGCCCGCATTCGCTGTGGCATTGTTTCAATAAGCTTCTGCAGTGTCACAAGATTTATTTCCATCCAGTGTTGCATTAATTTTTCACCAAGATCTTGTATTGATGATGGGAGAGTCTGACCACTGCGCAAAGCCTTCTCCAGCACATCCCAAAGATTCTCTATGGGGTTAAGGTCTGGACTCTGTGGTGGCCAATCCATGTGTGAAAAAGATGTCTCATGCTCCCTGAACCACTCTTTCACAATTTGAGCCCGATGAATCCTGGCATTGTCATCTTGGAATATGCCCGATCCATTTGGGAAGAAAAAATCCATTGATGGAATAAGTTGGTCATTCAGTATATTCAGGTAGTCAGCTGACCTCATTCTTTGTGCACATAATGTTGCTGAACCAAGACCTGACCAACTGCAGCAACCCCAGATCATAGCACTGCCCCCACAGGCTTGTACAGTAGGCACTAGGCATGATGGGTGCATCACTTCACCTGCCTCTCTTCTTACCCTGATGCGCCCATCACTCTGGAACGGGGTAAATCTGGACTCATTAGAACACATGACTCTCTTCCATTCCTCCAGAGTCCAATCTTTATGCTCCCTAGCAAACTGAACATGCCAATGATTTGACCCTTCTTGAACAGACTAACGTCTTTTCCACGACCACAGGATGTGTCTTTTGCCATGGTTGTTTAAGAAATGAGGAGTTACTCATTGCATCAGCTGGGGTTAAATAACTTGTTGCCAGCTGAAAGATAATTGCCTATGCAGTAATTATCCAATTGGAGGCTTGTACCCATTTGCTTAGTTAAATCCAGGTGGCGACTTTTATTTTGGCCAGGCAGTGTATATATTGTCGATGAGACCTGCTGATCGATGCACCTCCAGATTTCCTTCCCAAGCAATAGATTCATTACGTGGCATTCAGGTGCAGTAAGTTTCTCCATTGTTTGGTGGCAGAAAGGCTCCAGACAGTGTTGTTTTAGCATATGTTCAACCTGATTGCATGTCTAAAATGGGAGCCGGTCTGACCACGCCCTCGCCTTGTTCTGTCGGAGGATTTATTAGCTACCGTAAATATTTGAAGGAGGTCAGCTGGGAGTCGCTGTAATGATGCAGGAGACGTCATGCTCTCCTCTGTGTTTATGTTTTAAACTCTTACCACCTTTTGCTAATGTGCAGCTCCAGCAACCGGCGTGGGGGAGTAGCGAGTTATCATCACAGAAGAAGAATCCTCTGGTCTGTTCACTCAGTGCAAGTGTGTGTGGTCATTGCTTTATATTTGTAGATTAACACTGGAAAAAAACCCAACCAGTTTTTATCTAACAGTGTGCAGCTGGTAGGGGGAGGGGAGAGAGCTACATCACGACATTTATTCAACCTGGTCACTTTGGTACTTTCTCTAATAACTTGGTCACTTTAAAATACATTGACTTCACTCTTACATCCCCAAACAATTTATTATTTCATTTGTATATATGTGTGTGTTTGTAAATCCCTGACCTGCTTGTCCCAACTCTTTCCGACTCCCATTTTCATAAATTCAACTACATCGTTTTTTCTGGACTCCCACTCTGTCCACCAACCTTTTTGTCTCCATCTACATTGTAGAAGGCTGGATTTGGAAATCGGCTTGCGCAGCATCTTACTAAAGCGTCTTCTCATATCCGACATAAACGTTTCCTCTCCTTTCTCCCCACAGATCCAAAACGATTATCACTGGACGGCCACTCGTGTGAGTTTATCACTGACCCATCAGAAGGAGCTTTAAGTACAGGAAAACAAGCAGCCGTTGAGCCAGAAAGGATTCCTTTTCTCCGGGCTAACTCTGCGTGTGCGGACCTCTGGGAGCGCAAGAATCCAGTCAAGGACACGTTCACTCCCTCCTTCGCCTGCCTTTCTCAGCCTGCAGCAAGATGAGAGTGAAAATATAGCTGTGCGGATTCAAGAGGAGCTCTTAATGAATTCCGGGGAATCCTAAAAACAAACTGAGCATTTGTCGGTGTGTAAGAACTTGGCGGCCATGTGCTCGGTCGCTGTGACCATCCGGCGTCTTTTGGCTGCCGCGCTGCTATTGGCTGGAGGCCTGGAGTCGGCGAGCGAAACCGAGGAGGACGTCACGCCACGTATCAGCTTTCCATACAGTGAGTAAACGCATCCACCTGCTACGCCGATCGTCCTTGAGGTTGGACAGCTGTCCAGTAAAGCATAATGGTTTATTATTTCAAATTTTAGTTCTTGTTGACAAAAAAAACATGCCTGCTGGAAAACCAACATCCACGACAACATTCTACGTTTCCAACAAATTCTTCTTTTTAAATTTTATTTTAACTCAACTTTTATTGCATAATTCCAAAAAGAGACTTTTTCAAGTGAATCACTGACTACTTTAAAAAAAATGCTGTTCTTACTGTGTGTACTTGGTATTATAACTGTTTTCATCCTTAAAATCTGTTTTTTTTTTTTTTTTTTTTATAATATATTTTACTGAAAACAAAAAATAAAATAAAATTTGGTTTTTTTAAAAAAAAAAAAAGGAAAAATTAGTCTCTCTGCTTGTTTAAACACATCGACTTGAATAGTTCAAGTGCATGCAAGCTGGAAATCAAAATGTAAAACTGAAACAACAAGAAGTGTTGGGATCTCAGGGTTAAACTGCATTTGGTGGTTTTGTTTTTTTTAGTTCTCTAGATGTCAGGTCTGTAATATGGGTCCAAACAAGTCGACAGCTATAGACTAACGTCACAGGTACCTGGGGGGAGTTCAGCAAAGGTTCAGGTCTTCCCAAAATGACAAAATGAAAGCAATCAGGTTTGAGGCTGGCAGCAGGAGTGTTTAGGGATACCACAAGGCCTGGGGGGGGCATGCATGCCAACTCAAAAATCAACCAGGGAACAAACGCCACATGTTCATAAATACATGCAGGTGCAGGTTTTGTGTTTGTACTGTACATAAGATCTGTTGCCTCGGTTTCATTTTGAGCTTTTGATGGAAAGACTGGAGGGGAAAAAAAGAGCCTGGAAGCTTTTCTGCAGCCTCAGTTCATTGCTGAAGTGTTTACACACCTGAAATTTTTGTCTCCTCAGAACAACAAACTTCAATTTGTTTCATTGAGAGTCGATGTGCTAAAACAACACGGTGGTGCTTATTTGTCATATTAAAGGAAAACGATGCATTATTAAACTTTGGCTCTATAATGACATTCAACACAAATTTCCACTGCACATCGACATAAAAACACACCAACTATGCCAAAATTGAATGTTTAAGATTGATGCATGTTCTTAAGTTGGCATGGTCTAGTCAAAGCCCATATCTAAATTTAATGGAGACATGATGAGACCTGAAAATTGCTCTTCACAAATGCACTCTGTCCAATCTGACTGAGCTTGAGCTGTTTTACAAAGAAAGAGGGGAATCATAACCCACTGAAAACCATAGATCATTTCACAACTGTGCTTTTCCTTGGCATGTGACCAAATGTGAAAAATGTAGGAACAGTATGCTACAGAGAGTGTGGTAAGTGTGAATAGATTAACACATGGTGTTGCTGTTCTCGTTGGTGTGGCACTTATTTCTGAGGAGAAGCGACTCGGTCGGCTCGCTGTAAGGCACTGTACGTCTTGAAGACGTTTGGTTCTTCCTCTGTTTTCCCTCTAATTGTCCTTTTTTAGTAATGCGCATCCCCAAAATGCATATTACTGCTACCAAGGAACTTGACGTTTCCTACATCTAGCTGCTGATTTTAAATGGAAAGCCTTTTTGCAGCTGACTGCCTCATTAAATGCAATCGCTCTGCATAAACTATATACAAAGTGTGAATTAAGCTGTATAACAGAACACCAGGCTGCTGTGTTTTCAGCATTCGTTCAGCTGACAGCCTTTTAGTAATGGATTGATGCTCTGTGGGAGCTTTGGACAAACAGGGACGCTGTTTAGATGTGGCTGTCAAGGGAAATTGCTCCTTTTTTTCAGGAAAGCCTCTCTTTTCAAACTCTGTATTTGTGAAGCGGACAGTTGCTCGTAAGCAACAAGTTGCTCCTTAAAATCACCTCCTTTCTTTTCAACGTTTCTTTATTCTCATGCTTGGAGACACTCCGGTCCAACAATAGCCTAACTATAGGCGCGACGGCTACACACCGGTTTGCTTCTCAGCCAACTGCGTGAGGCGTCAAATGTACCACCCTACTTGGCATCATCCACTTTTAAGAGGAAACCATTCTCCTTCTTTAGTGTGAAGAGACTCCATTGATGAAACTGACTGGTTCCCAGCAAATCAGTACTTTTCCATTCCCCCAAAGTTTCCCCTTCCTCTGCACCAGTGATCCAAATTCCATCTCTTCTGACACAGAACACGTGTAAGGCAGAACATTTTGATTATATCAGTATAAAATGTCTTTGGCACACATTGCACATTTCTCATAAACAAAGTGTTCAACTTTACTGCCTTGCCGAAAGTTTCTCCTAAAAACCAGGATCTCTATTTTTGGTGTGTGCTGCCTGTAAGAACAAGGGGTCCCTGGATATTTTTCTGAGAGGGGATCCTTGCCCTTTTCCTAGAAAAGCATCCTTTTACTTTATTTTTTTTTCCTTCCCCCCTCCATCCCTCTTTTCTTGCTCCTTCCTTCTCTCCTAATGAGCAGGCTAATCTCAGATGTGCAGTGAGTAGAAGGGTTTTGTGGCAGAAGGAGGGCTTGTCTGTTTTCCATTATGCCTTACAGGCTTCAGGGCAGTACATGGAGTATCAAGAGGCTTGAAGCAGTAAGTGTTGGTTAGGCAACCATGCAGCACGCATCCCTGTCGGTTGTCAGAAACCTCTTTGGCAGATTGTCTTCCTACAAAGATTCCCAGAGAAAGGTTTTTCTTCTTTTAAAGCTGCTTTTGCCTTGAGAAAATGGACATTGACAGATTATGCATTAAAACCAAATTATGATGCAGGAAGAGATGCGTCTAAACCCACAGCTCTGTCTGTCATACACCCAAGCTGAACAGAATTTTTCAGGAGGGTTGTACCTTTAGCCTTTCAGGATAACACCTGGCTGGGTTTAGGAACTTGGCACAGTGTTTCCTCTGGACTTTGACAGTTGTGTGCAAAAACAAACGTCACACAACCGTGAGACCTGGTGTCGACTATTTGAATTTGGCCCAATTTGGAAGACTCAAGGGTGGGCCCCAAGTGAGGCATGGCTCTATAGGGTACTCTAGGTTCCCTTCTCCAGGTGAGCCTCTAGGTTTTATGTAATCCTGTGCTGTCACTTTGAATCACTCATTGTTTAATGATTCTGCCAGGACTTTAAGTCTCGACCAATACAACCCCGAGAAAACCAGATGGGACGATAATATGGTCAGAGGTCCAAGTTCTCAATAGCAGGCAGGTTGACTGCTTCCTCTGGGTTCAGGTTGAGTCTCTGCCTCAAGCAGAGGAATGCAAGTATGTTGGTGTGTTTACAAAGAATGGCAAGGTGGGACATCGTGGACATACTGGGGCTTTACTCCTCAGTCAATGGAGAACACAAAGTTCTCCATTTTCTGATCCATCTACATTCCAACTCTGGTCTACAGGAAAGGAAATGAGACGCTTCTGCCTGTCATCAAGGCTCTAGCTTAGAGACGGGTTCCTCCCCCTGTCAACAGGAGAGAAGGCTCAGAGCAGACTGGCTGCTCCTCTGTGTCAAATGGAGGCAGCTCAGGTGGATCAGGAAGCGTCTCGTGCCTCTTTTCCACCCACGCAGGTGTCAAGTTTAAATTTTTTTTCCATTGTAAAGCCAGCTAATAACAGCTAATAACAGACCCGTACCACACCATTTCTGGCCCCTCTTCAGTTGCAGGTCTGTAGGACAATTCGTCCTACACATCACATAATGGTGTATTTACTGAGTGACAGAAATATGTCACCGCTTGCAGGAAGCGCAAGACATTCTAGGTCATCATGTTGTTGCACTATAAGACGCCACATTAGCTGCTTGCCTTCCCAATATGAGTAAAACTGAGAGGAAACGCTCTCCTGAATATGCCAGACCATAACATGGGGTGAAGAACCGTGCCGTCGCGTTCATTGTAAGTGAAACTTTTTTAGACCCAGAACTCTCTGAGGAGGTTGATGATGGCAAAGCTTTGGGTTCAACCGGTATGATCTGAAAACCAACATGAGCCAAAAATAACTCTGCTGCATAAGTGTTTACTTTTAATTGAGGTCTTGGCAGGAGACGTACAAACTTTTCCTTCTAAAAGGAAGAATATTGGTCAGTTCTGCTATAACGACTTTCACATCGACGTCCTGTAGAACGACTGGTGATGATTAATGGATGCCTGGTGTACACCATGTCCTTTCTAGGCTCTGCTAAGTTAATGTTTAACAGATATTGTGCACCCTCTCTCATGCATGCTAATCTTTTGACCTTGGCAATGTGTGGACCACAGTTCAGCTACCAACAGAGGACGAGCTGAAAAAAAAAACATGTGGGGGGGAGAGTGTAGCGTTAGCTGGGGTCAGATGAAATACTCATGGGGCTTTAGACATGCTCCGATGCCCACCTAAATCCAGGCAGAGGACACGCCCACCGATCCCGAAAGAAAAGCAGCCTGTGGCTTCCAGCAGAGGTGGCACTTACAAGTGCCTGCACATAAAAGCGCAACGGGTGCAACAATGGAGTGTAATTACAGCACATCAGCGCTGTTTGTTTCAGACATTTTAATGACTTTGTTGCTTGCACGCTCCAGGGAATGTATAGAAGAGCTCAGTCTGCACAGATTTCCATCAGCAGCCTTTTGATTTAAAGAAAATGGCAGGCGGCGAGAAGTCTTTGTGTTGCTGTTAATCGAGCAGGACAGAGAGGAATGTGAGGTTAGAGTGTCATCGGGTGATTTATTTATTTATTTATTTTATTTTTTTTGTATTGCAGCGATGAAGGGTCCAAGAAAAATGTAGTTTATTTTCCACCCATTTAAAGAAAT
This sequence comes from Poeciliopsis turneri, assembly GCA_922788865.1. Classification (NCBI taxonomy): domain Eukaryota; kingdom Metazoa; phylum Chordata; class Actinopteri; order Cyprinodontiformes; family Poeciliidae; genus Poeciliopsis; species Poeciliopsis turneri. Next base: position 48,706 of record CAKLNU010000257.1, read on the forward strand.
TTTGTTTTCTTTTGTTTGATATGGGTTGGACGGTGCTGGGTGTCCATCACGCTGGTTGATTGAGTCTCTCTAACAGATGTCCTCTGTCAGACTTGTTGCATTCATGTGGACGTCAAGCAGGATGTTTGCTTTTTTTCTACCTTCCTCAACATTACAACTGAATAGAATATGCTCCATTTATCCCAGTGTGAAGCATGTTTTTGTCTGACAGGCCATTTATGTTGTATATAATCGGTTTATACTAGGTTTAAAATCAGCTCTGCTGTGTAAGTAAATCGTAGAATATGCTGATCCCATGTATCCATCAGCTGTTATAGTTATGTGCACTATGTATGTAAAAATAAAATCAAACAGTAAATGGAGATGAGCTCCCCAACTTCTGTATTTTGTCAGCAAGGGCAAAATGAAGAAGCCATTCTTTGAGTTGGCAGTACGCAGCAACAAGTGGGGGAGGGGCAGAACTGCATCACTTTGAGTACTCCAGTTAAGACATAATTTCTTGTGTCTTAACTGGAGTTAAGTGGAGTGGAAAGTTTTTTTTTTCCACTCAACTTTCCATGAATTCTTGGATGCAGCTCTTTGTGAACAACTGACTTCTATATTAAGAAACTTGCATTTTTCCATTCAGGGTGTGAATTCAGCAGTTTCCACCATGGTTGTTTAGACCATAACATGACGCATGTTTGGAAAGCCTTTAGATTTTTTATGTCTTAAATATTTTTAGTGAAATATTCACATTTTCAGAGATATTGGGTTTAGAGTAATAATGATAGATTAAAATGTGCTAAAAGAAACTGCATCAGCCAATGTTCTTTTTTTTTTTCTTAATCACTTTAACAAATTAACTTTCAGTAATAAGCTGAAAAGATGCACTTGTCTTAACAAAACCTCTTTTTCAAGGGAGTTCTGGCCAGGAGGCAGCAACAAATGCAATACAAAAAAAGATTTACAGTTGGTAGAAAAAGTCAAGCTATTAAAAAAAAAACAACAACAAAAAAACCCAGGTACACGTCATATAATCCACCTCAAAAACTTTTAGTTTAGATTTAAAAGCACTAAGCGAGATGAATTCAGTCAATCATAATGACGCAATCAATCAGTTTTATTTATGAAGCACCCTTCATACTAAAAGCAGCTCAAAGTGCCACACAATGTTTCCCATAACGGTGTGATCAAGTACAAGTATGTTTATGCACTAAGAGAAACTTAACATTTGATTTGAGTCACATCTGGAAGGGCAGCACCAGGCTTCTCATGCGTCCCTCATTAAAACTTTCTTGATCCTGTTCCAGGACGTTGACACGCTCCACATGGCTCGTTCTGAGGAACACGCATGCAGAAACGGTCTGTAGCTGCTCTTTCTGGGCTTGCCTGAGAATACTGGAGACGTATCCAAAAGACCCCATTAACGGGGCAATTTTTCTTTAAAGTGGCAGCAACTGGCCTTCCCTTGGAGAAGTTTTGCTGCCATAATCCACAAAGACGTTCACTAATCCAGTGATCCTTCACTCATTTGGGTCCCCATAGTTTCAGGAATTAAATGTAGCAGGGAAAGGGCAAGAGTTAAAGCAGCCATTTAGCTAAAGCTGCGTGTAAGGCGAGGTAAACCGTCAGCAAAGAGTACAAATCCATGTGTTGGGACACTTTTCCTCCTCAGTCAACACTGTGGGTGAGTGGAGAGATGGAGCAACTTCAGGCTGCTCTTCTCATCAAGAGCCTCTCCAGGGACGTCACATACAGATGGAAACATGGCAGAGGACTGTGTTTGGATGATGTGGCACCACTTCAAAGACCTTTAACATGCCAGTCCAAAAGTGAGGGGCTCTTCTCAAACTGGAAGCCGAAAAGTCAACAAATGGACTTTGACTTGTAGAGTACAACGAGGGGAGTCCACGGCTGCAGAGAAACTGTCTGTATCGATGTTTAAGCCAGCTGGGACTTTGGTAGCATCCAGACATATGGCTTCATTTCCCTGCTCTGAAACACTTGGCTGAGCTGTAGAAATACTATAATGTAATTCATTAAGCACAATTCTCAAGTGTCCTCAGTCATGCTAATGGCATTTTCCTCCATAGATGCTGCTGGTAAAACAATGAATTTGCTCTAGACATCCTTCCTCAATTGTTGCATATCTTTCAGGATGCATTATTTATTTATTGAGTGAGTGAGTCTTTAAGTGTCCTCTTGTGTTTCCATCTCTGCACACACTCTGGCCTTGTTGTGTGGACGTTTCGGGCGGGGTGGTGTGAGAGGGATGTTCTGGGACTGACCCTGGCAGGTGATCCATTTCCTTAACAGAAACATGCTTAGCTGCCGCGCTGTCAGACTGACCCTGGCGGCCTTCCTGTTTGGTGAGAGTATGCGCCCCGGAGGAGGGGATAAATGACGGTGGCTATGACTGGACAAAATAAAACCATTTGCTACACTTAAAAAATAAAGAAAAATAAACTTTCTTGGAGCATCCAAATGAATACTGGCAGCCTTGGATTTTTAAATAACATCAAGGAAATGACTTAATGACTGGAGTGGAGTCCAGTCAGGCCAGTAGTTGGTTGTTTAGTGTGCCCAGGGCTGTTTGCCTGTTAAATAAATGCACATAATTGTCAAAGACCACCAGTGAGGTGGGACATCTCATCGTAGATGTTCTAGGCTTCACAAAGGATGGAACAGTTTGTGCCGACTGCCATAACTGTAAAGCAGGACTCTCATTGAGGTCAACAAACCTTTCAGGACAATATTTACCAGCCACTGTGAAAAGATTTGACAAAAGTAAAGAGTCTGAGGAGTTTCCCGACACACAACAAGCGCAGACGTGTTTGTTATGCGTTGCTAGTGAGAAAATTATACCATCTATCCGTCTTTGTGTCTTTCGGGTCGCCATATTTGTTTAAACAGCTCACCCAAGGCAACACAGAGTGACTCTCTGTCTCACCAATGTTGCATCAAAGATTTTGTAAGCTTTCAGGTGCAGTGTCGCGTGGGTGCACGCCGTCTCAGGGTGCATGAGTGAGACCTGAAACCCTTTAATTACAGAATACCACACCACATGCAGGACGTGTCTTCACCTTGTTTTTGTGAAGCACTGACTTCATGCTCACTTTAGGCTTTAAGTCTCTTAGCCATAACATTTTCATCAAACACCTACTTCATGTTTTTTTTTTTTTTTTTTTCCTGTGGTTGCCTTGATGGGGTTTCTGCTCTTGTTGCCCTTTGGCACCATTAACACATTTCTGAAATATAATCCTGTTAGGAATCACTGGACACAGCTCGCCCTTGGCCTCTGCTTATCATTATCTCTTTATTATGGCTGGCATAAATTCACATGCTATCGCATATAAACAGAATGGAAACAAACTTACATTTTTTTCATATTGCAAGCGTCAACGTATTTTATTAGCTTTTAAAAGTAACATGGTTGTGGATTATTGTAAAGTGGAAGGAGTTTGATGCAAAGTTTTTTTGCTTATTAACAAGAAAAAAACTTTAGCAGTCATTAGTATTCAGCCTCCTGGAGTCAATAAGTTGACTTTGGCTGCACAGAGAATCAGATTTTATTGTCGTCACACAAAAGCGCAACAAAATATATTTCAGCACAGCTCATCCAAAAAAAAAAACAAACGACAAAAAACAAACATGGGACATGGATGGACGGGTGCCTGAGGCTGCAACTCTGGGAGGCGCTGCCATTTCCTTAAAGAAAAAGAGCCTGCCTTCAGAGAACAGGAACATCTTTGCTCACCTGATTGAGTTTTTTTGTTTGCTTGTTTGTTTGTTTTTTCTAGCATCTGTTAGATTTCATTTAGGAGTGTCGGACTCACTGGGGCCTAGTACAAAATATATACATAAGAGACCATGTCTCATTTTTCTTCCTTTTCACTTAAATCATGATAAAATAAATACAAAACTGACATGTTTTTATGCTGACTTTATCTGTTTTTGCATTCTGGTTTTATTTAAGTCAAGCAGAATGAAATTGCACACCTAAAACAGTTCTGCTTCTTTGTATTGTTTGCCAATACGCCCTTGATGTCCTAAAGTAACTGGATTTTTGCTACGACTGGTCTCTCTCCCCGTCTCCTGCACTCCCCAACAAATGATAACAATGACTTGATGGCCTTGATGTTGGCTTCTTTTGTCAGTGCTGTTGTCAAATCATGTCAGCCTGAGCCTGTATAGGCCATTGTAACCTTGGATTGCAGATTACCAATTCTAGTTTTTTTTTTTTTTTTTTTTTTTTTTTTGTCTTCCCATCTGAAGGTGCTGCGTTCTGGATTTGGTTTTCAGAGCCTAGCTCGAAGTGAACCTCTTTGCCCTTGTTACCCAGTTGCCTTGTGACTCAGCTCACTCTGCCCTAGTAAATCTGGGGCATGTTTACACTCGGCCCTTAGAGTCCTGGCAAGAGTAACACCTATCATGCTGCCAAGCCATCACCCCGCCTTTTATCCGCTGTTAAACTCTGGAAAACGAGGGGGTGGAATTATCCTGCTCCCTTTTTTTTTAATTTTTTTATCCTCATTCTGCCGTGTGTTTGTATGCATTTCTCTGCAGACTGGCACTCTTTTATGAGATGCCAGTTTACCTTTACGTTGATACTCCAAGAGGATTAGAGATGATGTGGGGAAACGCAACGGGTCAGATCATCTCCCAAACCAAACCTCTGGAGTGTTTCTGGTCTACGGCGTATCGGGGGTTTGTAACCTTGAAATTTTATCCCACATTTCTTCAACTAATTTTCCTCTGTTTGACGCTCGCATTGTAATTCGTAAGACTGGGAGTGACTGCCAGTTTACTACATAAACACAGACAATAAGGCAGCTGTGTTGATGGTAGGTGTGATGATCCCTGGCAGAAACTGAGAGCCTGACTTGCTGACAGCCAGCTGACTAAACCACTGGGTGATGAATGGAAATCGAGTTTGAGTGTGAAACTGTTTATATCTGTATATGCTACATTGAGGTGCTCCACTGCATTATAGTGTGGAAAAAAACTCAAAAGATAACCTCTTGAAATGGCTGCATCTTGACATTTGTTACTGCTTGACATTCTGGGGTTTTTTTGTTTTTTTTTCTCCCCTTCTTGGATTCCCTTTTTGTCCGGTGTGCATACTCTGTTTTTCATAGGTCAAGCTCTCAGTCCAATCATCCCGGTTACCACAACTCCCTCAGACCCATCCACCCCCTGATAAATACTCTTTGTCTGAGTAAAAGTTTCATGAGTTTGCTCCCCAGTGCTCGTTATTCCATTGTCTGCCTGAAAGACTGTCACCGTGATTTATGTCAGAGTTTTAATATGCCGAGGAGAGGCTGCCTTTTGGTTCCAGCGAATGTCCCAAACCCTTAGGAGCCTTGACAGTCGGGCCATGATATGTCCCCCTGTTGGGAGGAGAGACGGCCCTCCTTTGTCTGCTGAGTGTCCGCAAAGTCTTAGAATACGCATCTTTATGAGCATTTACGAACGCTTTAATCGGGTTACTTTTACCTTTCTCCATGCAGGAAGACTTGTGTCCTGAAGGACCACCAGTGACAAAAGAGTTTCTTTTTGTTGTTGTTTTTTCCCCTCTGCGACTTGATTTTTAGTGGCAGGCCCCAGTCCTGATTAACTCCAGATGTCACTGCGATTTTTAAAAGAGAATAAGGGTTTGTTGATGTGGAAAGGGCCCAGCATTTTGAATCTGGACGAGATGCGGCTTGCGCAGCTGGCTTTCACTCCCATATAGGGAAGGATGATCATCTGCCAAAACCGCCTCGAGTGCAAGATGAACCATTTGTGAGCACGTTGAGAAGTTTACGTCGCGGGCTGTAAACATTTATTGCGGTTTTCTGCCTCTATTTGCATTACGGCCCAATGCATCACCTGGGGCGTTGACGATAAATGTGGGGCTTGGTTTCTTCTTTCTTGCCATCAGAACAGTCGAGATGTGAACTGGTTTTCTGCCTGTTCACTGGGAGTTTGGGGGTGGTGGGTGGGAGGATTGTACGTGGCTTAATTGTGGCAGATATTAGCTTTTACAGCCCTGGGTAGAAGCTCGTAATCTTATGTGGATAAACACGTGGAGTTTGTGACCACCACTATTTTTTTGTTTTTTGGCACAGAGAGGCCATGGAGTGCATTTCGAATGTTTGGAATAAGCAGGAAGAGACAAACATTTACAAAGACGGCCCTAAATTGCAAACAGTTTAGAAGGATGACAAACAATAGATGGAGAGACGCAGCGTCCTGCTCATTTAATGCCTGAATGACTAAAATCACCCAGTGCAACTCTTGGATAAAGAATGTTTTAGGACTCTTGTGACACCATGTTGGTCTTTTTATTTAGTCTTGTTGAAAAACCACTCGCACATTAAATGTGACGGGACGTAATCTAAAGGTAAACTGCTTTCTTTCAGCAAAACAAAAAAAACAATGTGGTTCAGAAACGTAGCTGGAAATGTCACAGATGGTTAAAAGTGTTCAAGAAGAAAAATAAGTTGTTTTACTTCTTAAATTCAAAATGTGGACTTTCAATTTATTGACGGTGCAAGTAAAATTGTGTAAAAAAGTCTTAAGATAACTTTATCTTTAATTGCACTGACACTTGCAGAATAATTCAACAAAATCACCGGTTGTTGGTGCCACTAACTATCTCTTAAAAATAAAGTTTACCAGAGTTTCTAGTAACTTATAATTGGTGGTTCCTGGTTGCCTGGGGTATGTTTATTACGCCACACGGGGACCCAGTTCTCTGAGCTGCTTATGATTGGTACTCATTCAGCTCTGTTGGCAGGATGGAGAGGGAGCTGAAAGAAACAAAACAAAGAGGAGATCACTTTTGGAGAACTATTGTTAAAGATCGTGATGTCACCAGGTCTCCATAACAACCGTGTTTCATTTGTTGTTGGTTTTTAAGACACTACTTTCTTTTTTGGAGTCTGGGGACATTTTAAAAGAATGTTTAAAAAATTGTGGCAATTTTTTATTGCATTTTTATGCTGAGGTTTTTTCAGGTGGTGTAAACTTTGACAAACTATAAGGTTCTGTAAAAGCACTGAGAAAACGATACAGCAATGCACTAATATTAGAAAATCTAAGTTGTACTTTTGAACACTCAAGTATGCTCAAAAGTAATTGGTATTTTAACTTTGAGTTGTGACTGAGTGACTTTTACTCGTAGTTGAGTAAGGTTTGGCCATCACTCAGTAGTTTTACTCAAGTTCTAGGATTGAGTACTTTGTTCAGAGTGGTCTTTTACCCAGCAAGTTGCCATTCATTAGTCAATCCTAAATTAGCTCAGGGCTGGAGACGCATACTGCCATCTACGAGAACATGCCAGTCTTAAATGGAAACGTGCTTCCATAGAAACATGATGCTCCGACTCTCTTGTGCTTCCTAGATGGAAAAACAAGTGGTTTTATCAAAATGCAGCAACGAGCGCTACAAGTTCAAGGAGATTTAAGCCGCTTTCTCTTAGGTGTCTCTCCATTCAGGTTTGAGGTCATTTGATGGTTGTTGGTGGGTGGAACAGATGGGTATTATCATGCAATAATGAGCACATAAGATTAAAACTCGTCAAAGGAAGGAAGCGGATGGGAATCTTTAATCCTTTATCCCCTCTGAAGAACAATAAAACTGACGGCGTTTGAGTTCTGGTTGTACTCTGAGCATCAGGACATGTTCTGTACCCTTCTGTTACTTTTTGTTCTGCCCTTCTCTCTGATAATAATCTGCTGTCTCCTCCTTTGTGTGTGTGTGTGTGCGTGTGTCTGCTTTCTTCTCTGTCCAGATGCAAAGGAGAGATCGGCCAAGAGATTTTCGGTGGGTGGCGTCTTCAATTACACCTCTCTGCTGCTGAGCCAGGAGGATGACATGCTGTATGTCGGAGCCAGGGAGGCGCTGTTCGCCCTCAGCCTCTCGGACATCAGCAAGACCAAGCTGCACAAGAACGTAAGGGTAAAACGGCGAGCCAAACAGGTTGACAGTCAAACCTAGAAAATTTCTGAAGAAATTTAAGGAAAAGGTGTACCCCTCATCGTGCTGATGCTCAAAATTAGCATCAATGCTAAACTTATCTAAATTGTAGCCAATAACCTGTGGAGAGTCACAAGCATGTTGGCTAACATGGACTTGCACCATACAATATGTAAAATCAGTGTAGAAGCTAAATTGAGCCAAAATGCTAATATTAGCATGAATATTGTCAGTAGCATGTGGGGCATCACTAGCATGTTGTCTGTAATTGACTTACTCCATTCAGTATGTTAAACATGGCTAATAAGTAAGAGAAATGGCCAATACTTTAATTTAAAACCTTTAAAGTCTTAATTTAAGACTTAAAATGTTTTAAGGCTTCATCTAAAAGTAAGGCCTTAAAATTAAAATGGTAAGTTGATTTTGAATATGTTAAGTGTGTCTTAAATTTTGTCATGACAGGACTATTTAGTCTTGTCTGTGCTTTTTTCCTGTCAGACAAAAGTGCGAGTCAGACTCAGTTGTCACTGTTTTCTGTGACTCAAGTGTAACTCACTGCTAGCATACCCTAGCTAGCTAGCTCTTTTGCATTTATCAAGCTAAAATGTATGGCTAGTTGGCTGGACAAAGTTCTTGCGTTTAAAATCTGTGAAGGAACGGGTCTTAAACAGTCTTTAGGTTTTTGGTTGGTGAAACCTGCACTCTCCCTGTTTAGTCAAAACCTCCTACGCAAGTTAATTTTTTTTAAAGAAACTGCTGAATATGTGTCCTGCAGATGAGTCAAAATCCAGTCCACTGGAAGTGTCCATCCATCTATTATCTCTGGTTACCTCTTATTTTATTTTACTTACTCAGCTTTTCCTCCCTTTTTTCCTGTCTCAGCTGACGTGGGGAACTCCTGCTGGAAAAAGAGACGAGTGCAGCTTTAAAGGAAAGAACTTGGAGGTAAGAAAATCAGTCACAATGAACAATTTTATTTATTTTTTGTACCCTTCACCGTGTGTTCGGTCTCCCCTTGCTATTTGTTTCACATGTGAGGCAATAACATGAGCAGAGAGCTGACAAACCTTTCCAGCAGATACAAACAGATTCATCAAGTCTGCAGGCTCCCCGGGGGAACGGCTTCTTCTTCTTCAGTCTGTCTGTTAGCTTGTTGTCATGCCAGCTGTTGTGTCCCTGGGTGAGAAGCCTCTGTAATCCTCCTGCTGCAGTGCACAGCTCTGTCTGTATTACACAAAGCTCTGCAGGCAAACTGCTCTGTACAGCAGACAGGTTTTCCCAACAGCGTTTGAGGAACGGTTTCTGTCAAACGGTCTGTGATAGAGAAAGTGTGCAGAAGTGCAGCATTTAAGTCTTCTGGCTTTGGATTTGCATGGGGAGTCATTAGCATTTTATCTGTTCATTCATCATTCTTTCTCTGTTCAGACTGTCTGATGGCACATTGTCCGGATGTCAATTTATCCATCCATCCACGTAGTTTCCATCCGTCTAATTTCCATCTATCGCTTTTTTATCCTTTGATTGATTGATCACTCATTTTTATCCACCGTTGTCCATAAATCTAGTCCTCCGCCTATTACCTGTCTGCTATCTATTAGACGTTTTTATCCATTCATCCCTCTTCCACCAATCCATCCCTCTTTTTCATCTATCCCTTGTTTTATCCATCCATCCCTTGTTTTATCCATCCATTCGTTCATACTTGCATCCCTCTTTTTATGCATTCATCCATACAGCCTTTCCTTTTTTTCCCCCATTTTTCAATTTTCATCCCTCTTTTTTATCCATCTGTCCATTCATCCACCATTAAACTGTTCAGTATCTATCTATTGGAGTTTTTTCTTATCTATAAATCATCTGTCCATCCATGTATTATCTGTACATTCATCCATCCTTACGCCCTCCTTTCTTCCCTGCCTCGTCATAATAGCTTGCAGTTTTTGCGGGTTCTGTGTTTAAAGCCTGTTTGCTGCACAAATACATTTAAAAATCAAGCTGGGCAGGAATGGAAACATGTTTCTGTAAAAGCGTAGAATATAGATGTAAAGTTGCCGTGTGTGAAACATGGCCGCATCGTCCACACCTGCTCTCAGACGAAAACGTCACCATCTAATTTTTCAGCCTCTTCAGCGTCTTGTTGAAATGTGTTTTGACTTTCTGTTTTTCCCGCTCTCTCTGTTTTGTTTTCATCCAGACCGATTGCTTCAATTACATCAAAATTCTCCTGCGGCTCAACAGCACTCATCTCTATGTGTGCGGTACCTACGCCTTCAGTCCCGTCTGTGCCTACATAGTAAGTATTGATCTCTCAGTCTGACCTTTGTTCCCATCCAGAGGTTAACACATCTGTCGTATAGCAAAAGAGAAACAACTTTTTCCTCCTTTTACTATAGCACATTGGAAGTTGGACATTTTTTAAAGATAAATTCAGTCCCTTTTATCCTCTGAGTCCTTGTTGGATTTTTCTCCACATAAAAATAAATCCTGCTGAGCTTCAGAAGCTCCTAGAAAGAAGGAGATAGATTTATCAAGCACGGCAGGATTGAAGGCAACTATCAGAAGACAGGACATCGACTTTTACTGTTAGCGCTTCAGCTAAGTTTGGAGACTGCTCTGCTTTTAAACAAGAGGGAATTATCCTCCCGGCTTTGACGTCAAAGTGGAGGAGAAATACGGCATGGCTCGGATTCGAGATAACTTGGCAGGACATTGGGCCCTGAACTGGGATTCCAACAGCAAGTATGTCCTCTTTGGGTCTACAGAAGCACTCGACTAAACCGTGTGTGTGTGTGTGTGTGTGTGCGCGTGTGTGTGTGTGTGTCTCCGTCTCAATCTAATCATTTCTAACGATATAGTCCTCGAGATGCCGGATATCACCACTGATGAATAGTTTGTTTTTCAAGGCGCTCGTCCAGACGGACACGGGGGACTTTAGGAGAAATGTAACAGGACACTGACACACTAAACAATCAGGATGTCAGACACAAACTAAAACAAGCTCGGAGTAAAACGTCTGATATGGAAGAGACGGGACAGGGCCGGCCCGAGCCAGGGGCACCACTTGCATGTTCCTGTCGGACCCGATCATGGGAACAAGTTGTCGTTGCTGCAACTTAGCCACATCTAAGTGCTGTTTAGATGTGGGTAAAACAGCATTATGGCCGTCAGTAACTTTATTACTGACGGCCATAATGTAGCCAATAGCTACATTATGGCCGTCAGTAACTTTATTACTGACGGCCATAATGTTACCGTAACCCTTTGCTGGATTGTCTGTTTCATTCTACAGCTGAAAGAAGTTGTCACACTTAGATGTGATTGGTGATTAAATGTCACATTGGATTTCTGACTGAGCGCTTTTTAATCTATTTCGTTGTGAGTTTGAAGATTTGTTGTTGTGAGTGAAAGAAAATTGGCTTTTTGGGGGGTTTTGCTAGAAAATCTTTTGTGCAAGCCACCTACAGATTCACTTGGCAGAACAATAATGTCATTTTGTTTTTTATGAGTGCTCACTTTAATCTTACCATTGACTATGAAATGGAAAAAAAAAAAAAAATTGTTCCTCAAGTAAGGGTTGGAGACTTGGACCCAAAAAATGTGAAGCGATTGAACGATTCCCGACATTTATGCGTCTCTAACCAGAGTTATTGTTATTGAACTCAAGACAAAGTTCATCAAAGAACATGCTGTTTAATGTGTTTACTGCCTAAAAAACAAAATAAATTGCCATCAAAGGACCCTGAGATCAAACATCCAGTTTTAAAGAAATTGAGAAAATCTGGAGGAAAAGAACTAAAATCACAATCAAGCTAGTTAGCTGTGTATTCAACCATCAGAAGTTTAGTCTTTTATCTGTTTGTGAACTGTGTCCAAGACCACCGGCAGTGTGCTTCGAGCTGTCGAATCGTATGCAGACGAGAGCCGACCGTAACGCAGTGCTGCCCCTCCCACACCTGTTGCTGCACGCTGTCGTTGACTTGGTGAACGAGGGGAACTGTGCTTCTACCTCTCATTCAAGAAATATTTATCAATCCTGAAAGAATGCCACTATGACTGTAACTTTATAAAATATATGTGAAATATGTGTTGCTAGATCGCCCAGGGCGAAGCTCTCGATTTACCGGTCGATCTATGTCATGACATAGGTCATGACTGAAAGAACGAGATCTCAGCCAAAATAAGTTTCCTCCGTAGGGTGACTGGGGTGAGAGGCTCAGTCATCCGGTAGGGACTCTCCTAGAAAGCTGAAGCCAAACACTGAGCCAAAGTGTGTAAAATGTGCAGATTTCCACTCTGCCGGGCGTGTACGGCGTGTGTCCTACTGGAGGAAATGAGCTGGACGCCTGCAGCCCAACCTCACCTCGCTCGTTTGGCTGCCACCTGGCCTCTCTCTGATCGCGTCTTTCTTCCTCCTTTCGTCCCCAGAACACATCCACGTTTACGCTGGCGAGAGACGAAGCGGGCGAGGTTGTGACGGAGGACGGGCGGAGCCGCTGCCCTTTTAACCCAGAGTACAAATCCACTGCCATCATCGTGGGTACGTAGTAAGACTCTCGCTTCTCATGAACGGCTTCCTCCCGGGAGCAGGCAGGAAGCGGGTTTGATTTGAGCGCCCGTCATTTTGACTCCCCCATGAGTCACGACGCGGCGGCTAATGTCTGCCTGCGTCAGAGCGTGGAAGTAGCCGGAAGTATGGAGTAGGAGGGGTTTTTTTGTGTGTTTTTGTTTTTAACAGGCGTTCAGTGAATAATTAACCTTGATGCTGTGGGAGTGAGTTTTATTCCCTCACTCCCTGCTCTGTTCCAGAGCTTACAGTGACTTAAAGCACTTAGTCTGTTAAACTGTGCATGGCAGACACGTTAATCTCTGAAACGGTTTGAAAAATGCATGTCTAGGACAAAGGAGACAAGCATCAGTTTCTTTAACATCTGAGGAATCTCGCCAGGCTAATCGCCATTGAACTGGAAATAATTACTCATGCTTTTGTTTCCTCACATTCAGATTACTCCACTATTTTCACGTCGGATCGTTCTTTTTATTGGTGCCGAGACTCTGGAAATCCATTTCTTTGGACGTAAAGTCTTGTTTTTCTAAGTTGTGGTGCCTCTTTGGTCTTTAAAGCTACTTTACAAAATAAAGTTTTACTTTAAAGTTTAGTAACGGTGGGTTCAAAGCTTGAACATCCCTGTTAAATACTTAAATCGCAAAAAATGAGACCAAAATGAATACATTTTCTACCTTTAAATGTGGAGTTTTATCAATCAACCAATCTTTTGGGAATGATGGTGGGGAAAAAAAATACAATAGTTTGGTTGCGTAACTGTGCACACCTTTTCTAGCGTTTTGTTTTCATTTATAATGCTCAATCTTCCTGAATACATGCTGACTCGTATGCTGGTTGATCACTACAATATAGGTCACAGTATTTATGGAGACTGTTTCTAGCTGACTTATCTTGAAAAACCTGCACTTTTGAGAGCCTCTTCCAATTAGAACGAAATTGGTCGTTTCTGATCACTTGCTGATTGATTGGTCCATAAATCAGGTAATTCCCCTTCAATGCTTTGCTTGTTCTCCCCTTCCAGACGGGGAGTTGTACACCGGTACCGTCAGCAACTTCCAAGGGAACGAGCCGGTCATTTACAAAAGTCTGGGTCAGGGAACGGCACTGAAGACAGAGAACTCTTTAAAATGGCTTCAAGGTGAGCGTGTGTTTCTCATTCCCCCCTGCATGTCCTCCATTAGGTAGCAGCCGCAGCAGATAAGCTCTGAGAAGCAGCCATCATTAGTGAGGCAAAGTCACTAATGGGAGCAAAGACGAGCCTCGGTAGATCTGTCCTATCGGCAGCAGCACTTGCACATCAAAACGGCATCAGCCGACCGCTGCTGGAGTTTTTTTTTTTTTTTTTTTTTTTCCCTGCACGCTGCGCACAATTAGGATGGCTCTTGTCTTTTGATCTCCTGATAATCTGTGCAGAGTGGTCCTGATGAGGCATCTGAGTGCAATTACACAGAGCATCCTGTTTCCTCTACTTTCTCTGGACTCTGAGATACGACTTTCCAAACTTTTCTTCTTATTTTCCCTCCAGCTTAAAGCAAATTTTCCTTGTTTAGTCCGTAAGCAACAAAGGCGGAACCCGTTTGTGCGACTAAATATTTGTCTGTTGTTTCCGTCATGGTCAGATCCCGTCTTTGTCGGGTCGGCCTTCATCGAGGAGAGCCAGCCGGCGGGGAACCCCGTGGGCGACGACGACAAGATCTACTTCTTCTTCAGCGAGGCGGGGAAAGAGTTCGACTTCTTCGACAACACCATCGTGTCGCGGATCGCTCGCGTGTGCAAGGTAAGGCGCGGGAGTGTCGCACGACTTTAAAAAAACAAAACAAACACAAAGACTCAAGCTTCCTGCCTGTAATCCTCGAAACAAGCCGGGTCCACTCCCGTGTCGGAGCACGTCTGTCCACATTTAGCAAGACGTCACACCAGTGTGACATCTTGGATGTGGCAGGGGGGGAAAAGACAATTGTTGGCGCGTTGAAGGTTTTTCTGCACAAACATGTTTTCAGCAGATTTCTGCTCCTTCTTGTCTGAATCATCATCGCCACCCCTCACCTACTCTTCCCCCCTCTTTCCAGTTTCTCTGCAATGTCATCTTCCCCTCTCTTTCCATCTCCCTCGCAATGTCAGCTGCACTCGTCCATCCCACTAGGCTCCTCGCCTTTCACCAGCAGCCCTTTGAGCTTTGCAGGAGTTATTATTATTCAGGGTTGCTTGCAGAAAAATGAAATGGGTTTTTCTTATTTTTCACCGTCTTTCTGTTGCAAGAAAAACATACAGACTGGTTAACAGTTTGCCCCCACATCCCCTCTTTTCTTTAGCCGTTTCTTCTCCCTCACTATGTTGATCTGTCCACCTGGACAGACTTTGGCCTCTTTTATCCGTCTTCAGGGAAGCAAAACCGCCTGATAAACATCTGTTCAGCATCCCTTTTTCTGACTGATGCCTCTTTTTCTTTTTTGGCGGAGGCGGTAATGTGAGGACTCGCGGAGACAGCATGTAATCTCAAGTGACAGCCTAATGACTTAGTCCTGCAAGGCTCTGGTAGTCAGGGGCTGCGACACCTCCAGCAGCAGAGCACCTCCCGGCTTCTATATATGGAAATCATTGGCAGACTGTGGCGACTCGCTGCAGTTCAGCTGTGCGACGCAGAGAGAAGAATAGCTTTCTCTGCTCTGTGAAGCACCTTTGATTTTGCTGGAATGCAGCTGCTGTCTTTTTCCTTTTTCGTCTTTTCAGACGCCGTTTTATAGCCGTTCAGTCGGCCTGGTCAGTTTGCTCACACGTCTACGACCGTTTTAAAAAAGATGAGTCGTAAAAATCAATGCGTTTTTTTTTTTTTTTTTTGTCAACTTTTCTCACTGCCTCCAAAGGTTCAGCTGGGTAATAAAGTGTACATTTTCAGTCTTTGTAAAATACGATAAACAAACCTAAGGAAAATGGCTAATTCTTATTTGTGTGTATTTGGGGCGACGTCACAAGAGGCAAAACGATGGTGGAGCGCCGACTCCCAACAGAATTTGGTGGATTCTGGAGCATCTAAAGATAATTGATCTTATAGCTCAACTAACAATTTATTGATAAGTAGCCCATTTTCTTAAAACCCTGAGTCTTTTTCTTGCATCAAGATGGCCGACTGTCTTTCTGTAACATAAAAATATTAACATGCCGATGCATCTCAGCTAAATGAGCGTTATTAAATTAATAACTTAAAGAGATGGTCGAGTGTTTATATATCAAAACAGAACCGCATAGAATGCATGTTGCATCCCACACCGGACTCCGTTTGGACCGTGCTGGTACCTTTATTTCTGTATCGATTGTTGCATTTTAAGCAGATGCAAGCCTCTCACAATGATAAATTGTCCCAGAAGTTATTGCAATAAACACTAATAATGTTGTTTTTAGGCCACTTTTAGTAGTATAATGGTAATGGAGTAATAATGGAAGCTTATTGATTTCAAAGATCAATACGCTTTAAATTCTAATTGACACAGAAACTAGAAGACATTTTAAATATCCAAAAATAAACAAAACAGAAACAAACAAAAAAGATGTCTGCCAAAAAAGGGCTACCTTTAACAAAAACCCAACAAATCATGCAAATGGAAATTATGGGGCTCATTTTAACTTATCATGCGGTTAATTAATTTATCATTAGTTGTTTTGTGGCTAACAAACTATCTGAAGTGTGTTGGATTTTTAAAGAGATGTCCAGTTGCATTAAACATAAAAATAATTGATTTAGATATTTTAATTCAGATTGCCAGCTAAATTACTTCCTAATGCCTAGTTAATCCAGATTAGCTAATCATGAAAGTTGGTGATCTTCAAAACTACACACAGATTAACAGTGTTTTGGGGATTTTATGCCTAATTTCAGATTCGGGTTCTGTTCGTCTGAGTCGTTGGTGCAGCAGACGTTTGCATCGCTCTTCTGTGAACAGACCGCAAGCATAACAATCCTCCATCTCTCTCCGTTTATTAGACCCAGCTTGGTTGGAACCTGGTCTCGCTCACGTCAGCATGAAAGAAGACAGGCTTCTTGTCGGGTTGCATAAACAAAACGGGAACTTGTACTACTTTTTTGATAGTAGTTATTCTAACTATCATTCTAGCAGCAAACTTTGCAGCCCACACTCGGTTGTTTTCTCCCTCTTTCCCCATCTGTTCCCCTCCCTCCTCTCTCCTCCTCGTGTTTATTCAGGTGCGTTCACTCAGGAACTGCGGGGCGGGGGGAAAGAGAGGGCTTGTGCCAGGGAGCATTTCCTTACGATACGGAGGTGTTGAACACGCCTTCGTTTATTAGAACTTTTCAAAGTTGGGTAATGCAGTGCTTTTTTTTTTTTTTTTTTCTTTTCATTTCTCTGTTTGTTTTTGGAGGGGAGCTGCCAGAAGGGCGTGGCTGAAATGAACAATGTTGTAACAACAGCTGAGGGAAGAGATGCAGTCAGCTAGTTGGACGGACGGCCTCCTGATTGGCTGCCGGGTTCTGCAGCTGCCAGATGGTTGTTGTAGTGTTGTTGTTTTTTTTTTCCCTTTGCGTTTTATTGTCTCATGTCAGGTGGTTTACTGCTCGCAGCCGTCACGCAGGAGTAGTTTCTCGGATTTCGAGGCGATTGCTCATATGTTCTCCCTGCTGGCCGTGTTTGTGGAGGAGTGTCCTTCAGGCTCGTGTTTACAAGCCGAATCTGAGAAGTGCTTATGGGAGTGTTTCATGTCAAAACTAAGAGGGAATGAGTGTTTCATCTCAGTGTAGGAGGACTGGTAAGGGAAAAACAGCCAATCGCTTTCAAAGCTGTAAATATTAACTTTTTTTCTGTCCTCCCCAAGAAAAATAAATAAAAAATGTTTTTCAGCATGACACTGTACTCCTTGGTTTTTTTTTGTAATATGTTTCGTAACCTTGATTTCCACTTATTAAATTCCATGAACCTCTAATCCATGTTTTTAATTGCCGTCCGTCCCTTTTATTTCATTAAAGAGCCCACAGTAACCAACATCTTCAATCATTTGACCTCAGCAGCACCCGCTAAAGGAAAGAGGATGACTTACACGGAGTTGATCCAAATGTTAAGAGTCATATATTCCAATCAGGATTTTCCTATTGACGGTTTATCAGTGGGAGGGGCTTTCCGATAAAAATCCAAATGTCTAAAAATTGCAACTACAAATCTCTCAAAGCAGCTGAAGGATTGTGGAAAATACAGAGGCTGGAAGCACCTGCATGTCTCGCCTTGTGTTTCTCTCTGAGGTTCAGCTGCACTGCAGTGAATTAGCCGTAACAATATAAGACAGAAGGTGGACAGACAGAGTCTGAATGTCTTCCAACTAAAGCTGCTTATCTGGTGGATGGGAAGGAAGTTGTCACGTTTGTCGTTGCCGTGACGTTAGCTGTGTTGTCCTCTAACCGTGGCTTTGAAAAACCCGTCAAGTCCCAGACTCTCGCTATGTTACTTTGTGATATGAAATCCATCGTCTCTGTGTGCTTTCACAAAGGTCGTCTGTGCTCACTCCATTCCTTTTTTTCCCTCTGTTGCCAATAATGTATTCAGCACATTTTTAACCGTTTTGTTTTTTCACGGTTTAGCTGCGGTGTTGTGCACTTTTGGTACCAGCTTCCTGCTTTTGAGGCCTAGATGTTAGAAATGAACAGATTGTGATTCATCTGACTTATAGATTTATGGCTCAACATTTTATTTTTTTTCCTGTGTTTAGTGTGGACTTTATCATATGAACTTTACTGGTGGTCCAAGGAAAGATTTTGTTCTCGAGACCATTGTAGAAAAAATATATATCCCTTTTAACTTGTTTCTTTCCCTCCTATAAATGGTTTCATATTGTTCTTTGATTTCCAACTGCATTTAATAAACCTGGAATCACCTAAAGCTCTTTAGCCTCTGCTGACTGAGCTAATGAAAAAACAGCCCTCACCTGTTCATACAGCTACTTTTAAGTCAAGTGTTGAATTATGTTTGATCTCCTAAAGAGCTGTAATTGCTAACCTTTAAACTCTTAAATCTTTAGAGTTTGCAGCTTAAGCCCAAATTCAGCAGATTCAGAGGCCAAGACCTGCTGTTCCGGCCACGGCAGCTACACCGCTTCCTGCTGGTATCTGATGAGAGTTAAACTCTAAGCCCGACACGACCTCTCTCCTCTCGACCTTCATCCCGTCTTATCGCCGACGGCTCCTCAGAGGGAGCAGAGATTAGGCGCTCTCCGAATTAATGAACCTCCAGTGATATTCCGCAACTTTTCCTTCCAGGGCGACAGGGGAGGTGAGCGGGTTCTGCAGAAGAAGTGGACCACCTTCCTGAAGGCCCAGCTCCTGTGCTCGCTCCCCGACGACGGCTTCCCCTTCAACATCATCCAGGACATGTTTGTCCTGAAGCCCACCGGAGACAGCTGGGAGAGCACGGTCTTCTACGGCGTCTTCACTTCTCAGTGGTGAGACCTGTGTTGCGTTCAGTGGTTCTGTGTGTCTGTTTGAAGGCGCAGTATTACTTAAAGTTAATTCTTTAGTGCAACCAAACTGCTGGGTGAATCTACCTCCGCCTTCGAGGACGAAGCTCCTTTTGAGCAGCCGTCCACCTGCTCAGCTCCAATTAGCAATCACCTGGTGGAACTGCCCTTCGGCTGAGCTCATTATACGAGCTACTTCTCAGTTAAAATCTGTTAGAAACATTGTTAGAGGGTTAATAAAGGAGCCATGTTGTGATGACTTCCTGAAGGCGGAGTTTCAGAAAGAGAAGGAGTTTTTAAAGACACAGAAGCCCAATTTCAATGCATTAAATTATGAATTAAAATTTCTTTTAAGTATTATACAAATGTAGCATTTGTATATTAATTGAATTTAAAAGAATCAACTTGATTGTGCGATAGAATGGCTCCATGTGCCTGGAAAAAACATCATACTGCCTCTTTACGTCTCAGGTATAAGGGGGCGTCGGGCAGCTCTGCGGTGTGTGCATTCAGCATGGCTCAGGTGGAAGCTGCCTTCAACGGCCGCTACAGAGAGGTCAACAGGGAGACCCAGCAGTGGTACACCTACAACCACCCAGTACCTGAGCCGCGGCCCGGAGCGGTGAGTCACTTTAGTTTTAGAAACTTTTTAAAATCGCAGCAGTAATGACGCACGAAAAGGCAAAAATGCTGTGGCACTAAATGACTCAAACGTACAAAGTGTTGACTATCCAGACCACTTTCTTTAGGCAATCAGTGGATGCAGGCTCAAAAGGAGCACCAAATGGTTGAATTGGCTGCTTTTTAAAAGTTAATTAATGGCACCAAAATGGTTGAATGCAACCAAAAGCCACAGGCTAATATATTTTCAGCGTCTCTCTGTTATAAAGAGTTATTTGTGGTCGGGCCTTTAGCTTTTTCACATTCTGTCCCATTGCGACCACAAATTCAAATGCCACCATGTATAATTAAGAAGTGAGAGGACGATGCGTCGTCTTAAAAATCTTTCGAAATAAAATCTATAAGTATCTTAGCCAGATCTTTTTTTTTTTCCTTTGCAAACCAGACAAAACTATATCTGACTGGCCAGCTAACAATCTGCAAAGTTTTATTTTCCGGCTGTATGTTTGGAGTCCTTGTGCTTCTGGAAGATGCACAAGCACAGCTAACTGCTAACCCTGACGCACTAATTGGTCAGTTCTGCTAATGCTAAACCACCACACCAACACTGTGTGGCGGAAGCTAATGCCAAAGAGCCAAAATTCAAATTATATCTGCCCTTGAAAGACTCCAACCCTGGAGCTCATATTTAATTTTGACTGTGTAAAATTGTGTCCTACATCGGCCTTAGATATTGCGTCTTGTTCTCTACTGTCTGTTTTATTTTGGTCATGTATGTTTGTTGTAGTTTGAAAAATAATGGAGAGAACTTGAGAGGAAATGGAGCTACCACATAAACAGTATTCACCCTCTTCAAAATAAGAGCATGAATATCAATGTCCAACTATTTTTGAGTTAAGTCAGTGACCAAAACTTCAACACAGACGTCAACCTTTATTCAACCACAAGTTTAGAAAACAGCCAAATAAATTTCTGCTTCAGAATTTAGCTGCAAAACGTAATTTAGGGAAAGTTAAGTGCGCAAAAGTTTTTCAGATTTAGCAAAAATGCTAGACGAAAAATGAGCTGTGCTGTTAGTTGGTTAGCGGGGCCATTTAGGGGGGTCAAAATAATTAAAAGTTTATCCTCTTCCTTCTGCTTGATAAATATGCATTACTTTTGTGTTGAATTGTCTTACAAGTTGACTCAAGTTTCTAGTTGCAACATGACAAAATTCGACAGCGTATGAATGCTTTCGCAAATCACTCATAACTTTTAACTTCTCACATTTCCCTTTGTAAAGTGCGTGACGAACCACGCCAGGCAAATGGGCATCCAGTCGTCCTTGCACATGCCCGACAAAGTCCTTAACTTTGTGAAGGACCACTTCCTGACGGACAGCGTGATCCGCAGCGCCCCCCTGCTGCTGAAACGCAGCGTGCGCTACACCCAGATCGCCGTGCACAAGATCCAGGGGATGGAGAGGGCTTACGACGTCCTCTTCATTGGAACAGGTGCTGCTTGGAGAGGAGAAAATAAACGACCTCGTTCGAAACCGTCTCTGCTTAACGCCTCTGTTCTCCTCCTCCTCTCTTCCAGACGATGGAAAGCTTCACAAGGCCATCAATGTGAACGATAAGATGCACATCATAGAGGAGATGGTTCTGTTTGCAGAGCCGCAGCCCGTGCAGCACATCGAGCTGGACTCTCAGAGGGTACGACACGTCACTGACATGAACCAATGAAGAAACTGGGTAAAACTAAACCGTAATAGACTTAGACTAATCTCTCCATCAGTTTATATCAAGTGTTTAGTAATGTTCTTGTTTAAACTGATAAGAAGGTGGGGTGACTCCAGATATTTACCAACCACAGCAGCTTTTCCCATTGAATTTGCTGTAAGCCGAAGCACCGCCTGGAGGAGAGTTTGTTCCACTCGGAGCTAAATTTCATTACCTCTACTCTCCTTATTGCATGAAGACGCCTCTCCGGGTCATAGCTGCCAAACTGCGATCTTATCTGCAATTCTATAATTCTAATAAAGCCAAGAATATTTATCATGAGCAAATGCTCGGCTGAGACGGAAAAGCCGGCCTGTAAGGAGCGTGAAGTGAGTTGGACTGAGGGGAACTCATTTGTTATCCATGCTGATATGAAAACTGTCGCTGCTGCGAACAAAGAGCTTTCCAGGCCCGACATCGCGAACAGGCATGTCTGGAAACACGATCGCGGTGTTGTGAAAACTGAAACCAGCTGGCCAGACTTGATTCGTTAGCCAGATTAAACTCTTCTGTTTATCCAGAGTAATTGTTTCAGTACGATGTTCCTTTTTGGGAATCAGAAACCCATAACCAAAAGCAGATCGCCTCCTCTGCCCCGCGTTTGACTTTCTTGTGTCACGCACGCTCTTAAAGCTCTCGTCGTCTTCCCTCCCCTCCCTCTGCAGGGTCTGCTGTTTGTGTCGTCGTACTCGGGCCTGGTGGAGGTTCCCGTGGCGAACTGCTCAAACTACCTGAGCTGCGGCGAGTGTGTGCTGTCCAGAGATCCGTACTGCGCCTGGACGGGGCGGCTGTGCCGGGACGTCAGGATGGCGCCGCCCGACAGGTGAGACGTCCCACACAGACGGTCGCTTTAAGAGAGGAAAAAGATGTTCATGTTTCATGACATCTGTTGAGACATGAATCTGTAAGATAAAAGCGTGTGTAATGGTAAATATATTCACTTCTTGTTTTTATTTATCTAAAAATAATATTTTTCAGTGATTGCACAATTATTGCACACAGTGTGTCATTTTGTGGCTAAAACAATCATTATTTTTACATCAACTTCTCAGTTATGTGAAACTTCTGTTAAAATCATTTGAAGGCTCAGAATCAGTCCAGTACCGGGCTTCACATGCAAGTATCAGCCAATCACGATCCTCCTAAATTAAGGAGATCGGCGCCCAGAAGTCAGCTGGTCGATAAATCAGTCGGCCAATAAATGTGTCCTATTATACATGTATACAATGTAAACGGATCTGCCACAGATGCAATCATTTTACAGTAGGTGTGTGAATGATCTAATGATCGAACTGCTGATTGCAGTCAGTCCACATTGTTAGTAGAACCAGAGGGCCCCAAAACCATATTTCGCTTTGGGCCCCATGGAGGCTTGGGCCGGGCCTGGACTTGAGGATCAAATATTCAGTCATAGGCTTGTAAAAAAAAAAAAAAAAAAAAGCTGCTTTTAGAAGAACACTGTGCTCTGAGTCATGACGACAAAGCTATAAACGTAGCTCTTAAATTGAAAGACTGAAGGTTACCTCTTACTCCCGGCTGCCTCCCTTCCTGCGCTCACCTTGTTGTTTTTTTTTCTTTTTTTTTTTTTTTGGTATGTTTTCTCCCAGCCACTGGCAGCAGGACGTGGAGGAGGCGGACACATCAGCGATTTGTAACTCAACCGTTCCCTTCATCAGATCTGCCAGACCAGCAGCTTCCCGTGAGTGTGTTCTGCCCCGACCAGACGCTCTCTAATTTAAGTCCTGCCAGTCACTTCGCAAACTCCACACACAACCAGCACTTAGACCTGAAATAACGTGTCAGTCCTGAGAACAAGGACGGCTAACAAGCCTGGCGCAAGTCAACAAATGCTGCACTTGTGAGCAAATATAGCAGCTGCATAATTTAGCATTTGGAAAATATTGCAGAGTTCAAGTTTCAGACTCCAGTTGCCAGAAAAAAACAAGACGGGTAATTAATTACTTCCATTTTAAGCCATTTTTGTCCCCAACTCTTCAAAATGTAAAGTTGATCGCTGGTTTTCTCCAGTGTTGACTGCATGTTGTTTTTGTAACCCATCGTTCCTGTGTTTTTATGATTTAAAGCACTTTGTAATACCTTGTTGCTTAAGTGTGCAATATAAATAAACTTGATTGATTGATTAGGCCAAGATTAATAAAACCATTTTGAAGCAAACTTTTGAAACTTGTGCAACAGGAAACAAATCTGGTATCAAACACGACATGGAATTATATCAGAGTTTTATATTTTCGATTGATTTACTGAAATAAGTTGGTCGTCTCAGCAGTATTTTGTAATTTCTTCAAAAAAACCTGAAGTCTTTTGAACGTTACTATTATAAATCAACCTCCTCCTTCCTTTTTACCCAGATGCGTCCCGCTGCAAGACCATTACGGTCGCGGCCAACACGTTTCGCGTCCTGCCCTGCAAGCTGCGGTCCAACTTGGCTCAGAGGAAGTGGCATTACAGCAAAGACGCCAGCCAGTTCCTGTATGAAACCCCGGAGGGGAACCTGGTGGTGGTGGCCCAGTCGGGCCGCACCGAGACCTATGAGTGCTGGTCGGAGGAGGAGGGCTTCCGCCAGCTCCTGGCCAACTACTGCGTCAGGGCGGAGCCCCGGCAGGAAAGCACCACCCTCATTGGTCACTCGCGCACGCCTCACGTGGCGCCGGACGAGACCATCATCCTGCCCGGCGAGTCCCGCAGCGAGCTGCCCAACACCAAGACGTACTGGAACGAGCTGATCGTGGTGTGCGCCCTGCTGGCCTTCTCCCTCGTCGTCTTCTCGCTGTTCGTCATCTACAGGAACCGAGATCACATGAAGTCCATGCTGAAGCAAGGCGAGTGCCCCAACATGCAGCAGAAGAAGGCCCGCATGGTGGGGAAGCCCACGGAGAGCTTGCCCCTGAACGGGAACACCATCCCCGTCTCCACCTCAGACCACAAAGGCTACCAGACGCTAAACGACAACTACATCTGCAGCACGCCCACGCACGAGTCGTCGCCGGAAAACAGCAAGAGCTTCTCGGAGGCGTCCGACCGGAGGCCGCTCAACGCCAAGGAGAGCCACGTGGAGTACTCCCCGACCTGCCCGCGACCCCGAGTCAGGCTGGGCTCGGAAATCAAGGACTCCATCGTATGAGGAGCGCCGCTTTCTCTGTGTGTTTTCTTTTGTTTGTTTGTTTCCCCAAAAACGACGACATCCTGCCATCTCCCATGAGCGATACGGGCCACCGAGGGACGGAGAGACGACCCTGACTTCCTCCCTGCATCACAGCACAATCCTTTTACTTTCAGCCATCTCGGTTCTGTGATCAGTCGCGGAGGTCATTTCGTTTTCCGCTCCGGTCTGGTTTGCTGCAGAGGGCACACAAGGATAACAAACCATGGCAACTGCTAGGATCATACACCACCGTATCTGTAGAGCCTTTTCTGACGGACACTCACAAATTACGAGTGTGAAAGCTAAGGAGTGAGGTGACATGGGGGAAAGCAGTTTTAAAAACAACGGCATCTTTTCTGGTACGCGTCGTTAATCGTCATCGACAGTTGCCCCCGCCTTGCACAACTCTTACTATGCACACAGAACCAAGCTACAGCTACACGGTGACCAAGAATTCAGGGTAAGGTGGACATTATATACAAGTTCTTCTTTGTCATTAAGTTCACCGCGCGTTTTGTTCCCTTTCTGCCAAACTGACATGTTAATGACTGTTTGAGGAGAATCCACTACATGACGAACAACTGCAACCTAAAGAAGAGGGCTCAAACAGAAACGCCGTTGTTCACCTCCTGAATGTACGTAGTGGCGAAAACGCGGTCCGCCTCGTCTGGAACGGCTATTTCTTTACAGTCTAAATAAGAAATGTTTCATATGTGGGTTAGTGAATGGACCTAGATGCTCAGTGTTTCAGACTTTACATTGAGAGGCCAGTGGCATCGGGGAAACGGGGAACATCTGCATCTCTTCATACATTCAGGGCAGCACTGAAACCATCATGTGTACTGTGCCAAAAAAAGAAACGCCAATCCAGAAATAACTCGATTGTCTTATCTAAATGCAATAGTGCCATCTTGTCGCAACCATCTCATGGTTCCTGTTAGCATTGATCAACGTCAAAGAGCACATGGTGATGAACCCGGGGTCGGGGTTCCACTGGAAGTATCGCGGCACTAATAATAAATAAATGTGAAGATCCACATTTTTTTTTTTTTATTGGGAGAATTTTTGTCTAAGACTGTTAGCTCATAGCAAACTGTGAAGAATGTGTTGAGCAGAATAACCCATCTTCATCTGAGGGGGGAGGGCAAAGGATTTGACACGCTGTACGGTCGTCAGTCTTTTCCGTTTTCCTCCTGCCTTCGTTCTGACAATACAGGTGTTAGCCACAGCTAAGCTTAGCTAACAATACAGACTTTTGGGTTGGTTTTAGCTTTACGCTAACGGCTTCAAAAAATGACGGTCCTGAAGGGAGAGATTGAATCTGGCGCTCAACTGGTCTGAATGTAACTACATGATGTACAGTGATTTTAGACCCCTTGAACTCTGTCACGCGTTTTCGCTTTACAACCAGAAATGAGAAATTTTGGGGGATTTTTTACCAGACTTGTCAACACAATGTAGCATAACTTAGCTTCAGCTAAGTAAGTGGACAGAGTATCTAAATAGATAAAGCCTTGCCACAGATTTGTGAAAAACATTCGGAAACCTTGGTATAATTTTTTGCGTTTCACAGCTACGTACTTGCCTGAGGTTCCACAAACTAATCCCAATAAATTTCAGTCAGGTTTGTAGTTGTAGCACGGCGTGACAAAGTCCAAGAGGCGCAACTGCTTCTCTAAGGCACAGTAGTGACGTAGATGCAAGGTTTATACACCCCTAATTTTCCAGGTTACATGTCTTATCCACATGGCATTCACCACTCATTCAAAAGCCAAGGTAATGCTCATGTGAAAGCACAGGTAATCAGGGTTAAAGATTTGCACATTTCACTTCACTTAAATCACATGGATGTAAATCCAACTACTGCAATTGGAACTGCAGCTGCTAAAGACAATAAATTTTTTTTTGGTGGGGGGCGGATATCAGTTGAAACAGGGACCAGTGCAACCATCAATAAGCACTGTGTCTAACTCGGACCTTTTGAGACTTGCATACAAAATCACATGAAAAATTTCCAAAGAAACTGAAAGCTAATAATGTTGCCAGTCTGAGTGTGAATCCTTTACGATGTGGCAAAGTGTCTTAGAATACACAGTGACTTTAATATGTCGAACAAATAAGGACACAATATATATTCCGGTATTAAATGGCTATTTTCAACTCTAAGCAGATCAGAAGCTGCTCCAGGTTGACAAAGTGACGGCACAGCATACTGCACAGCAATGGTCAGCGTTTCCTCTTTTCCAGGTCGTTTCTTGTGTAAATACAGTGCCTGTGCTAAATGTTGTGTGTCGTTACGGGACGTTGTGCAAGATGTGTCGTAGAGGTAGTCTTAAACTAGAGAGTGAACACTGCTGAGTATTTTATTTTTATGTTGGGTTTTTTTTTTGTTTTGTTTTTTTTCTGTTTTTTATTTTTTACATAGTGCTTTACTGCCGACTTGAGCAAACGCACGTTTCACCACTCTATTCGTTCAGCACCTTACCTGGTTCTAATCAAGCACCTCAAAACAGGATACTTAGTTTTAAGAAAAAGATGACTTTTTTTTTTTTTTATCTATAATTGGCTTTTAATTAGCCTCCAGAATTGTTAAACAACAAACCTTTATGGTTTAAAACAGGAATTTTGGAATGGCTAAAACAAAAACGGTTAAAATGTACAAGTTAGTAACTGTGGCTAGCTTCTACCCGTGCTAGCCAGAGAAGCTAAAACAAAAACTTAAAAGTCGAATAATATTTTCACATTGTATTGAGTTACTAAAAATGCTATTTTAATGTTTGAGTTCTGGTTATAGTTTTAAATTTCATTACTTTTCTGTTTAGTTGCAATTGCTAAAGTAAGTTAACCCACAAATTAACATAGTTGCTACTTAGCTTAGACTGCTAGCTGTCTGTCAACAAATTAAAACTTGGGGTAAAGAAGACTTTATTCATTTGTTTTTATATTTATATCTACACGACTGAAAATGCAGATTGTGGCCATTACATTCATTGTTATGCTTTTTTCCCCCCCTGTATTATTTAGTTGAACTACAAAAGTATCTCTAATTAACTCATGGATGCTGATTAGCTTGGTTTGCTAGGCTTCTATAAACAAATTTACATTGAGGGCAAAGAAACTATTTTTTTATATTTACTATTTTACTTGCTGACTAAAAAGTAAATATTTTAATATTTGTGTTCTAGTGGTATATATATTCTACTTAATTTATTTCAGTAATCACTACAAAAATATTTAGCTAATATTAAGCCTAATAGTAACTTCCCTGGTTTTACACTTGCCAAGCAAACACTGTATATTTAAAACTGTAGTGTAGAAACAGAAGCTAGATATTTGAAGCGGTTGTCAACAAGTTAGTCTCTAACATTGTGTACTGCTAGCTGAAACTCAACCAATTTAAAAAAAAAAATAATAATAATAAAAAAAAACATCAGAGGTACACAGTAAAATGAATTCTACAAATTGTCTCTGTAACCTGTGTTGAAGTGCTTGATGGTTAACGCCGCCACACAACAAAATGCCTTTAGCGTTTAGATCTGAAGATTTTCTGCCTTCAGCTGTGTGCTGCACTGTACGCTACCCAGCAGTGACCTCGTCAACAGAAATGTGGTCAATGGCGCGATTGTAGCCCCGGCGGGCACACTTAACTCCACTACGCAACACAGGTCGGTAGCAGATTTACATAATCACCCATGCCGCTTTTATGTTTGCCTACAAACAGAACCGATAGCTGCGCCATTCTGCAGCCTCGGGTTATGTGGGGGGAAAAAAAAAAAAAAAAGAAGTTAAAAATACAAATAGAAACAGGGAGACAGTCAACAGCATCTTAAGCAATCAGTGTTTTTACTATACACATTGTTAAGCTGCATTACAAAAAGCTACAAACTCTTTGACATCACTGGGTCCTATATGATAAACCTGTGACATTGATGTGCGAAATACACTTCCTCAGTAATGAAACTGTACTGGATTTGAATGTAGCCTGTTCTCTACAGCAGTCTTATTTTCCTAAAAATCCAGGTAATATATAGCTCCCCCTTTTATTTTAATTTTTTTTTTTTTTTTTTCAGGATTTACTGAAAAAAAAAAAAAATGTCTGAACTACAAAAAGAAACCACTTTAGGAGCACTGGATCCTTTGTGCTGCATGATGTAGTACAGCAGAAAAACGTCGCAAAGCACAACTCCAAAACCCTCAACCATGAGACGAAGCATTGGCTCAGCATACTGAACACCGGAAGCTTAGTTGACTGAATAATTAGTAGACAAATGTGGTCTTGCCTGCATGATTTTTTTTTTTTTTTTTTTTTTTTAAACTGTGTACAAATTTGTGAACTGTATTTTTTTTTTTTTTCGATTTGTTTTTTTTTTTAAAAGGCACTTTATTTTAATTTTTTAAGATAAATGAATAAATTACATGTTTTTGACATAAATGCTGAACTGTCTTTTATTCTGGGAAATTACTGAATGTGATCCAACGAGTCTCTAAGGTCACCAGATCTGAATGAGTAAGCCTACAAAAATGAAAATTAACTTTAATTGAATGGTTGAGATGTTGTTCAAGGATCTCGCTCGTCTCGTGAAGGCCGTGCAAATCCACGGCCCAGTCAACGAATGAAGTTTGCTGCCAATCAAATCACTTACAAACGGGTGGGGGCGACGGTACAGGATCTGCAAATAGAGACCAATCTGGCCGGAACCGATCATTCCAAGGCCTTGAAGTAGAGCCAGCTAAACTCTTTCCATCACCGTATCGCCAAGCGAGTGAGTGATCTGAGATCTGCAGGATTTGCCTGTTGATGCCCAATGCTTTAATGTGTTGGGAGTCTCTTTTATGGCATAAAGGGGATCCATGTTGGTTAGACAAAAGTGATCAAGCACACATAAAGACGTGTATCTCTAGAGATACTCGAGGTTCTTGAAATTTTAGAGGCAATTTTTGAACTCTTCATTCTTTCCAGCTAAGCTTTTTCTGCATTTCTCCTTGACATCCCATTTTACATCAGATAATTTTACGGCAGATAATCCAACTGGATTATCTGGCATCATGATGGACAAGAAGAGTAATCTGCGATTCAGTGTCAAATCATGACTAGTTATTGGGAATAAGCAGCATTTCAGTTGTGATTATGTTGCAAAATTAATTAAGTAGAGTTTATTTTCAGTCAGCTGAGGGAAACTGTCCTCAGTAACACGTGAAGATTTACACGGCCCATGATAACTCTGGAGGATCAGTTGAACAGGAAAAAGGAAATTCTGGTGGGAAATTATACACATTATTTTTGAGGAACACATTGAAGTTCCTCAAAAATAATTTGAGACCAAAACCAAGCCACGTTTTTGTCATCCAGAATGTTTCAGTGGTAAAAGCAGGAACACTTGTGTTATATCAAACCGGCTAACATTGCTTGAAGTCTGATATCAAGCGCACGTATTAAAGTTCTATCAAAAGCAAAGTATTTTCTGCACTTTTAAGAGGTTAGAAAATGAAATGAAAGGAAAATCTTGATGAGAGAAACCTGTTTATGATTTTAATCGGACTGCAGCGTTTCTTTGCACTCTACACTTCTCATGATCACCGAGTTTCTTGCTTGATGCGTCAAGAAAAAGAAAAGAAACACACACACACACACACACACACACACCAGACCAGAACCCACACGCTGCTGCTTGTCTTCTGATGCTTGAATTTAAATGAGATCTTATGCAAAAGCGCTGAGCAGAGAGCAGCGGATGATAGCGGATCAGATTTGAGTTTTCTCCCATTTACGCTGCTGGCTGATGCTGCATTTTCTCTCTCATCACTATTCAGATCCTCACCTGCTCTCTCTGCTTGAGATTGAAAGCAGACACATTTGTCAGTCTGTAATCTGAAAACGAAGGACACAAACATGCTGGAGAAGGGATTCATATCTTCTTGGGGGGTTTTTTCTGAGCAAACATGACGCTTTACTCTCATGTTCCTGCTGTTCTTCAGATTAATCTTTAGATACTAAATGTACCTGTAGCTGTTCCTACTGTGCGTTATTTATTATGCATGCACAGAATGAGTGGTTTGAGTTCTGCAGGAGAGCATTTCATAAATGTCACCAGCTTGCTGTTAAAACTACGTGTGTTTATTGCAGCGTTTGTCTCCACCTGGTGGCCATGTGTTGCCGCTTCAGCTTTATTCTAATGATCTATTTTAAAACTCTCTTCACTTACAGTACTATATTAAAGATCCACGCTTTGATATGTTACCTGAAACCTTAATTGGTATTGATAAATATTTCGACTATTTTTCTCATGCGTTCTCATTTAAAAACTAAGCTTGTCTGGTCCCATATTCATAATTATTACATCGCTTTGTTAGAAGTGATTCTGAGTCCATCTTCGACATGAAAAGGTCTGACTAGCTAAATACCATTACCCAGCATGCACCACGCTGTAGTCTGAGTCAAAGTCGGCCCATTCACCTGTTTTTTTTTTTACATTTTAGTACTATTAATCTTGATTCTTGCGATGTTGAACTACTGACAATGAAACATTAATGCCTCTGATATCTGAAATTTCCAATGTTTTGGGAAATCTTTTTGCAATTTTTGGCCTAAAAAATACATAAATGTGTCACGTTTCTATGGGCTGTTGATCATCCTGAACTGCACAAACCCTTCACTACATGAAAACACGACCTGGTGTGTGTGATTCCAGTGTTTTCATGTTTAATGCAGCTTGGAGATTATCCAAATGCTTATCAGTTTAATAATTAATGTATTATTTATACTACTTCAGATCTAACCTAGTTATTTTTGTTAAACATTTATTTGTATTAGTAAAAAAAGTTAAAAGTTCAGTGATTTTATATTAAAAAAAAAACAGAGAAACAAACAACCATGCATACACACACTCACTCAAAGGGGAATTTAAGAGCTGGTACGTTTATTTAAATTAGTATATGAAAGAATAGTTGAAGAGAAATGGGTTTTCTCTAAATGCAGCTGATCTCCAGGTACATGTTCAATATATTATATGAATGAGTTCAAGTGCTACACAAACTCCAACCACAAACATTCGGAATAAGTAAGCATGAAATAAAAAGATACACTTTATTTGAAATCAGAAAGGGACACTTTTTTTTTTTTTGTACAAAAATACACAACTGTTACACAGATGCTTTTACATCAAGAGTTGCTCCACTTCATCCTGCTTACGCCGCTGATGGTGCTCTGCACGCTGCACCGCGTCGGGGGGGGGGTAAGGCTTAACCCATAAGTTTGTTTAATTTAACCATGGAAAGTGACTCCGACAAGCAATCGTTTTGCCACAGGTAGATTTGGTGGATCCTGGATTCTCGAAGTCTAGACAAAACTGCCAGATCCATTCTCATAAATATCAGGGAAGAATGCTGAACGAGTGATGTTCTCAAAACCAGTGAGTTTAATTCTTCTTCCGTGTCATTTTTCACTTGGACTTCTCGCCTGCTTTCCCTGCTTCGTTTGCTTTTTTCTGCTTCTGTTGCATGATTTCTGCATCCCTATGGCAGAAACAAAAACATCTCCAATTAGTTGAGAGAACTGCAATACATGAATCAAACGACAACAAGCTCTTTCCAACTGTTTAAATCTGTGTTTTTAAAGCCAGAATTTATTAAACATACAAGTCAGAGTTAAGTTTAAGGCAAATGTCTGGATTTCAGGAAATCCAAACTAAAAATAATCCCATTTAAAGAAAGTAACAAGAAAGTCAAACACAAAACAAAACATCTGTAAAAGAGTGTGGAGCACATGCTCTTAGAAAAACATATCTGAAGAAATAAAGGTAAGATAAAAAAAAAAATGGGTGGTTTATTTTGTTCTATAAGTTGGACCTGAGATAGTTTAATTCATCTGATAATGATTCTTCAACGTGCCATTATACCTAAAATCCTTAGACAGAACCTTAACATACAAAACACTGTTGCAAGTGCATTTCTAACGTGGAAATACTGAAATGCCCAACAAAAACTACGGCAATAATTCTCCGCATTTTGTACATTCAATTATTATTTTAGTTGACTTTAACACCAAAACATTGCCAAAGTGGATGAATCTACAGAAACAGGTGGTTGTGACGGCGTTTCTTAGAAAACAACAATAAAAAATGAATTTCGAAAGAAAGAAAAGAAAGTAGAAAGGGAAACAAAAGAAGCAACTCAGTTCCAAATTTAGGACATGACCAGAGTAAATCTACAACCTACACTCATTTTTCAAAACATAAATAAAGTCCCGAAAGCTCCGGGCGCTCACCGTTGTTTCCTGGCAGCAGCGGAGAGCCCGTCCTCGTTCCGCTTGCCTTTGCTCTGCTCGGTCTGCTTCTTGGCAGCCTTCTGGCGCGCGAGCTCGCGCTGGTTGCCTCCTGCGGGAGCGACAAAAAGCGGCTGCACATCAATAACAAACACCTCGGGGGGTACGGCCCTTTAAGACGCTAAAGCAAGAAAATACATTGTGCCCTAGAACTCGTTCTGTAATAATTTGCTTGAATAGCATAGAAAATAGAACGGATAGATAAAATATGTATTGGGACTTCAAGTTAAAGCAGCCGACGTGGCAGAGCGGCGCTGCGGAGCAGCAGCCAAAGAACAGCGCCTCAGGAAGAAATGCCTCCACCAGCGCTTTGTCGCAACCAGCGGGGTTATTAACGAATGGTGACACTGGTAGAACCACTCCAGAGCGGTTTCAAGATCACCTCTACTCACATTGCTCACGTCCTGTTCGCTATTCACGCCACTTGCTTCTAATTAGGCGAGGAAACGTTAAACGAAACCCGTTCGTGCTGTAAGTTCGGGCTCAGGCTAACAACCGGAACAGACATTCCACTGACCCGCAGACAATGAAAGACGCCTCTTATGTAACACAGTCAGGTGGAACACACTTTAAATCAAGACTCGCTTCAGACAAACTAATCATAGACAGCACGGCACTGGCTTTAAATATAAATCAAAACGTTCAAACAAATGCCATGACAGAACGTTAAGATACACTGATTCGGGTACGTCTATTTTCTGAAATAGACAGAACCAAGGTCGATCAGTAGCCAAACAGAGACCACATGCAGTCCAGAAATTTGCCTAAAAGTGGAATTATTTGTCGATACTCACTGGTCATTTTAGCACCCTATGTTTCTTTCGCCCAATATCCAGATAAGCTCAGCCAAAGGGCCGCTAGCTCCCTTGTCTTCGTCCACTGGCTTCCTCCGCTGTTGTTGCGCCTCACTGTGGATGCTAACTGTCGCACAGGCACCAGAACATTCCATACAAACACGACCGCTGCGCATGCGCCAAATCTGTACTCGTGTGGGTGCGCATCATTTGTCCTCCGGAGAGGTAACCGGTGCGCTGAGGGTGGCAGGATTTGAAACAACCATATTGACCTTTTATCTCGGTGACACCGTCCAGTGGGTGTTATTCTTATTTTACCCATTCATTTTCTAAGACATGACCACCTTTAATGTGACCGGATTGAACTCCCCCATCCTCCCAACCCTATGCCTTTTAATACTACCAACAGGGGCAATTCTAGGATCTGACCTTTAGGGGTGCTTAGCCCCCAACAGGGCTAAGACCCATGAGAAGATATTCATTTGTGCAGTTTTCTCAATCTATCTGCTGATTTACATACATTCACAAACAAAATTAAGAGACATGGTATCAGTAATTCATAGAATAAAAGAACAATGTTCATCTTACACAAACATACCTATAAAGAATAAAATCAGAGAAACTTTTAATTTTTTATAAAATTCTTTGCATAAGCCTGAAGATCATGGCTGCACACAACCCAGCAATAAACTCAGATGAATATTCACATAATTGAGCAATATTCAAGTATTAAGGTTTTATTTCAAGCAAATGTGTTATTGAGGCATTTTCTGAAACCTGGACAAGGCACTGATTTCTTATTCCAAAAATCTGAAACATATCTTCTCAAACCAGAAGTAACTTTTTAAACCACATAAACAGTGTTAAACACCTGCAATCCCCCCAAAATTTTAACTAATAAATGAATCACAATTGGACCATTTTCTGAAATGTCAAATATGAATCACAATAAAATTCAATTAACTCACAAATATGTTGCAGGCCAAAAAATACAAATTATACCTTCCTAAACAAAGAGTCGGAATTGCCAAAACCTGAACACCAAAGTCATCAAAGCTGATTTTCACCAACTGAAATAATGTTATTTTTTTCTTTTAAAATTAGTTCACCCATGTAATAAAAACTAAACACACATTAAAGTCTCTCGTTAGATAGGAGGAGGCACATGTTTGCAAAGTGTTTCTTAATTTTTTATTGAAGTATTTTTAAATAATGTCTCTAATGTATCCATGGAAACTAAATGTTTGTCTGGGCATTTTAAAAAAACAAAAACATAAAAAACAAAACAAAATGGACAAAGAGCCATCCAGTTTACCAAGAATTGGACTTCAAAGTGATCAAAGCTGATTTTCACAAAGAAAATAGCTTTAATTGATGATCACTACAACTACACACGATTCATTGCCCATTAATCGTCTATCATTAACGTAAACATATTGATAATGCTTATTACTGGGGGACAGTGATAAGAGTTTACCCTGCAATGGTCCGGCTCTGTCGTTTCCTCACCTTTAGCTGGAGTGTATTGCTGGCAGGATATAATATCTGTGGCTACAATCCATTGGCTTATTATCATCAGTGTGTGAACGTGTACATGAATGGAAATTTTATGTAAAGCGTCCTCGAGTTTCCTAATAAATTGCTAGTCTGATGTGATTACCATGGAAACCAATTATGTTTGTCAGGGTATTTTTCAACAACAAAAAAAAAGTAAAGCCTAAGAATTGGACAAATATCTGACTGTTTTTTCAAACCAGCACAACATTTTTTTCTCAAACACTAGTGTTAATATCCCTGGCATTTATCCGCAAATGTCAATAAGCTGCTAACACATAAGTCATAAAGCAATTTAAATTAAATCACAAATTTATTTCACCCCACAAATGCAAGAGTCCTATTAAAGCTATATATTTCAAAGAACTCATTAAAGTCATGAAATGTCACCATTTTTGTTTTTTCAAATTAATTCAACCATGTTTCCTGCCTATGCTATGAAAAAACAAACAAACAAAAAACAAATCCACATGTCCCTATCTTGAAAAAATAATAAAACTAAACAATTAAATCATAGGCTATTTCAGGAATTTGACGTTAATTTAACTAATTTGACTATAATTCAGTTAAATCCATATATTTCTTAAATAACTTCACCACAGTGCAACTTTTCTGACGTTTCCAGCGAAATGAAAAAGCCTCATTAGTGAAGAACGAGCTAGGCTAGCAAAGAATGCTACTCGTCTTTTTTCTTTCTACAGCAGTATTTTTTTAAAACACACAAACACAAAATAAACTAAACAAGTCACTAATAACTTGCCTTCGTTTATTAAAAATAGTAGAAGAATGACTTTAACCTTCGGCTGGTCACCCTGCTGGTTCCTGGCCAGGAACCGTCTTTCGCTGGTTTGTTCTCCACCGGCTTCTTCAGCAGGTTTCGCAAAGCAGATTTCTTGACAAGCTCGAGAGGCTGTAAATGCTCCTTCGGCGTCTCTCAAAAGTCCGGCAGCGGGGGAAGAACTCAGAAGGTCAGCGTCATTTAATCTGCTGAGAACGCTGACGTCGTTGCCATGACTTTCATTGACGAACACACGCACTGGCGCGTGAGAGATTCCAGATAACGCAGATAATACAAGTATCGCGTTGTCTTGTTTGGCTAGTGCTATTTCTTTCTTTTTTTCCGTTTTTTTTCTTCATTTCAAACAAATAACATGAACATACATACAGCTGTTACCTCAAAGACAAAATTTTAAAATATAATAAAAAGTCAGTTTCTTGAAAGTTATTGAAAGAGGGGATTTTTTCTTTTGGACATAATATTAAAATATTAATATCAAAATAAGATTCACTATATATATTTCATCTAAAGAAAAAGTTGAATTGTTGAAAGATGAGTAAAATATGTAAATTTGATTAAACAATATTTTTTTTGAATTTTTTTTCTGAAAGGAGTTTTTGACAGTCCAACCAAAATATTGTAGTGTGAGAACGTTCCACAAATAAACGTTCAATACTTTCGCCTTCACACTCACAAAAAGAGCAGCGGTTGCTGACATCTGGAGAGAAGCGACAAATATCATTTTTAACTGGGTAATGTCGATGTAAAATCTTCAATGAAAATTTTTTGATCCTATTAGTTATGTGCTAAACAGAGCAAACTATGAGGAACAGCTTTAATGACCACTTCAAATTCTTTTTGAGATATCTCTATGTCGTTGTTCATAAAATGCTGATAGGTATACCACTCACCATTACTGTCTAGTGACTGATTTATCAAATTAATATTATTATCAAACCACTTATGGAGAAATAATGATTTGTTTTTAGGTATTATGTAAGCATTGATCCAGTAATGAGGAGAGTAGTTGTGTTTATATAGAAGATTCCAACATAACAGAACCTGTTGATTAAACTTAGCTAATTTGGTCGGAAGTTTTCCAACTGAGAAAGGACATCACACAGTAAAAAATTTAGACCCCCTAGTTTACTGAGCAAATGATTTGTGAGAATATTCCACACACTGGTGTTCTTGAGTCATATGTGCAGAACCCAACAGATATATAGTGAATTAAACTTCCTTCAACGTGAAACTGAAGATGGATATCAGTGACTTATCCAAGAGGTCGATCCCTTTGATAAGTACAAAGAATAGAGAAAACAATCTGAACCGACATTGCAAATTTATAGAAATTGATGTTTCTATGGACTTCCCTGAAGTTTTGATATATTTAGAAAGTGACAGGAAAAAGGCAGAACGAATGGTCAGGAAAGGATTAAGAAGACAGGCGAGATTATATATATCAAAATGCTCCACAACTGATTCAGAAATTAGTAAAAGCTCGGGCTCAAGTTCCCCTTCGGAAGACAGAATTGATATTGAGAAAGCGATTGATCAAGACAATGACTTTTGAAGAAAAATGGAGTATAAACAGACATTGGGAGCTGAAGTTCAAAAGCAGAGAAGATAAAGGAGAAGACTGGAAAGCAATTCGCTTATGAACGTGAATTGGAAATTTGGAAAGAATACCAGAAGAGAATAATGGAAGAAACTAAAAGACTGGGAGAAAAAATATTGGATCCAATTGAAAAAACAAGACATAGCTTTCAACTTGTCCAGAACGAAATCCAATGACGTTGCTGGAAAAGACAAACTTGACAAGCTGTTTAAAAGTCTTTTTCACGTGAAAAAAATACAGAAACCTGTCATAAAGCTTACAGAAAATATAGAAAAACAAAAGTACAAGATTGTGAGTGAAAACATTTAATCAGAATATATATACATCAAAGAGAGGGACGATCAAGCTGAATATAAACGGAAGAAGAAGATAGAAATGGACAAGATGAAAAAGCAAGAGTTATATTCCTTGATGGAATCAGATCGGCTGCATTGGATGGAAGAACTTGAGAAGAAGAAACAGAAGAAGGAGAAGCAGCAGAAATTCAGCACACAAGAGAAAACTGAACAGATCATGAGGGACGAAATCATAAAACAGAGAGAAATATATCAGAGTGTTTGTGACCCAAATGAAGCCCTCCAGTCCACATCAGTGTTTGTACAACACGAGTGAGAAGAGGTTCCCAAAAAGGTCCCGTCTCAAGAGGAATATAAAAATATTGTTCATGACAATCTGGATAATCTAAGGAGGAGAGAAGATGCCAACTTTGTTGTTTTGGAGGAAAACCAATGTAAAGAGAGGACTAAGGAGCAGTTTGGCCAAAAGTTACAAGAGGAACAGGAGAGGGGAAAGAAAGGCCATTTGAAAAAGCCCCTGACTGATGAATTGGATGACTCCGACATCCCTGATAAGAACAGAAGTCATGAAATACGTAAGAAAATAGCGTACAACCAACTGTCTCTTATCAAGAAGGAAGAAGCGAACAAAAAGGCTTTTATGGAGGAAAAGTTATTGACAGAAATGAAACATTGGGAAGCTGCAGAGCAAAAAGCAAAAAGTGGAGAAAAAGAAAAAAGCCGCAGCTATCAAGCCTCTGACTGATTTGTGGGATTCCCACAAATCAGTGGGAAACCTGCTGTTTCCACTGATAAAATGGAAACAGCAGGAGAAAAAGGAACTTCGTGAGTTGGAAAGGAAATACATGATTTCCTTCACTGTATTGGAAAGAGTGTGTGGAGGTGAAAGTAGACCTAAAAGAATCCAGCTTGAGAAACACAACCAGCCATATTATGACAAAGTTCAGGAGACTCTGCCAGCAGCAGGGTTGTCCCTGGTCCTGCCGGACTTCTTCCCACAAGTCCTGTATGAGAAGAAGAACGTTGTATTCTGCTCACGAACATGCAAATGTTGTCGTGAAAATGTTAGCAATACCGAGCCTGTCAGACTTACTTCCCCAACTGAACTCCAAAATAAGCCAGATTTTTAATTCGAGATAATTTACTAGCTTTTCACCCTATTTATCATATTTCACAGGCCTTTTGTCATGAAGCATTTATGTGCCAAGATTAGCTGTTTATTTATTGATAGCATTTTTGGGCAATTATTTGTGTTGCATTTTGCTCTCATTACATTAGGACTGTGGTCGAATTGAACTTTAAAAAGGAGGACAACAAAAAATATAGACATGATCTGCAGGACTTTTCTTTGTAGCGTTTCCTTCTAGGAATTAATTTCTTTATGCATTTTAATCAGATATCCGTTATCTAACGTGTAAATGCCCCATTGGTTTCTTGCCTTAGCATTTCTTTAGCTGCCATTTAGAGAAATCTTAATTTCTGGATATTATTGGTACATGTCGATGTTGCTGTATATTTGCTCACGTATGGTCATCATTGAGAAGGGAAGCGGTCACCCCCAGCTCCATCTCCTCATTGGAAGCTGCCAATAAATGTAAAGGGAGAATAGTTTGACCAACAGACAATGGAGCTGGTGGGAACTGGGCAGTGAGAATCCCAAAGAAGGTCTGATTCTCCAGATAAAAGATTGTCTTTGATTGCAGGCTGGTAGCCTCTCTGCACCATGTGTTAGGATTCAGACCATTGATCTAGGTGATCTCTTTAGAGAGACCAAAAGGAGGAGTGTTGGAAATATTAGTTTAATTATGCTAGTTTTAATGATGATTAATTTTAGCGCATGTTGAAATATTAGAAGGATTCCCATTGTTTTGAGTCGGCCTCAGTTTAGTTTAGTTTTAGACTCATGGTTTAATAAATATATAACTTAATCAGTAGGACATTTTTCTTGTATGAGCAAGTCGACTTGATTAAAGTGAGTCTAATCAGCAGTTTGTTTTTTTTAATTAGATCACATTCTCAAGAGTGTAGAAGTCGTATATTCATTTGGAAATTGTTTTAGTTCATTATGACTAAGGAAGTTGAAAACTAATCAGAAAATATTGAGCGTAACTGTCATGGTTTGAGTTTTTCCTGTGTGTTCATTTGGAGTTTCGTGTTGTCCTGGCTCCCCCTTGATTGCTCCCAGGTGTGTCTCGTTCCCTGATCACCTCCTGTGTATTTAATGTCACCTGTGTGTCTGCGTCTTTGTCGGGTTCTTGTTGTATACCGAGATCAGAGGTCAGCAGGGCTATGTGTGGTTCAGGAACCAGTTTGAAATGAGAAACACAGATAGCTGATAAACTTTGGTCCTGCTTTCTTGAGTAAAATGTTTCTGTATGAAATGAACACATCTATTGTTCGTACCCTGGGAAAGAGTGCAGGATAGTTTCGACAGTGGATAGTTTCATCCCTTGGCCTTGATAACACCTGCATGGTCTCTGGCTGCAAACAGCAACAACGTCATTACGGCTGCTTGAGTCCATCTCTGAACTGTAACGCATCACACATTAGAAACACGTCTTGGTATAAAAGTAATTGAGCAGAAACAGCTGGTCAGATCACTGGGGTGGAACTGTCTTAACTAACACATGCAGTGGTCTCCGAAGGCACGTCTTTGTATTTTTTTTTATTTTTCTAAGGTAATTCATTTCTGCTTGTGGCTTTGGTTTCTGATGATTATGTTGAGCTGTTGGTGTGATTTTTATGCACTTGAATGTTTGATTAAAATTCTGGATGATTGTGAAGTTGAACAGTGATTGTTGTCTTTATGGTTTCACTTTTACAAACGACATCAATGGACCTGGGGAGACGAGAAAACAACAAGCAACAGGAGGAAAAGATCTCGTTCCTCAACACTGAGTAAACATAACCACATATGATAAACGTATATAAAAATGACCTTTACATATAGTAACAAACACTTCCAGGTGAAGGAGCAGAGGGGTGCCTGATCAGTGCCGTCACTCTGTTATTGATCATTTCGTGTTGTTAAATATAGAAAATGGAAACTAGAAAAACATTTTTCTATTGGGGGTTTCTGACGCCCCCTCTACTGCAGCGCCCCTATGCGTTGCATACCGTGCTTACCCACTTTTTGCACCACTGACCCCAGCAACGATCACAGAACAAACGTCCGGCACGGCGCTCAAACCCGAGTCCTGCCGTCTTTATTGTTGTGTCCAAATATTAAATTCAGAAGAAAAAAAAAACAACAACACTTATCTTGATTGTCTTTTCCCCCTCGCAGTGACGCGAGGTCGTTAGGCGTAACAAACTGCAGCTGCTAGCAAACCAAAGCTAGCAGCTGGTTGTAGCTAAGTACCGCTAACGGCTCCGTGAACCCGGTTTCGACCGTTTTTGGAACATTTCAGCCTCCAGCAGCGTCATTCCGACAGACGGTTTCTGATGAATGTTCTTGAACGGTGAACAGAAAAAAAAAATCACTGCAAACACCGTGACATTTAGCTCAGAAACAGTCTCCCCGCCTTTCCTCGACTGTAGTCAGGAGCTAATCCTGCAGCTCTTGGCTAGCGCTACTATTTATTCAATATCATCCAAACACAACATCCAGAGCAAAAATAAATAAATAAATAAAATAAAATTCATTTAAAATGGGGTATTTTAAATGAATTTTATCACCATTGGTTGAAAATAATTAATAAACCAATTCATTATTGGTTTAGTAACGATACCCTTGTTCACTAGTGAACTTTAAGTTTGTCCAGAATCCTTGACGAATTTATATGTTGCAGATGTAAATATTGTTGTCTTGCATTTCAGGCGTAGGAAGAAAATAAAAAGTCTTTGTTAAAACAGCAGGGAAAAAGGCAATTCAGTCCTCTGCTGTCTGAACTCAACAAGCCACGAAATGGTGTTTTAAAAGTTTTGCTTGTAACCTGAAACGTCAGAGGAAGAATGGAGTCATGATTTCTCACCATTAGCATGTTTTATTACTTAAAAACATGCTACCATGATTTTTTTAAAAACAATATTATTTTCTGGACAGAGCAAATGAGCTGAACACATTCTTCAACAGGTTCAGTCCAGGAACAAGCTCGTCATCATCCTCTCCTGTCCGCAGCCAAACAGGTATCGCATCCTCCTCTGACCCACAGCTTTCCAGTCAAAGCTCAGATGTTCCATCTTCCACCTCAGTCATGGACTCTTCTGCTTCCACAAGTTTGTCTTCAACCACATTAGGAGACGCTGCTGCTCTCTTTGCCTCCACCTCCAACTTTTCTGTATCTAGAAGTCAGGTGAAGAAGCAGCTGGAGAGACTGAACAGGAACGAGGCTTCAGGTCCAGATGGTGTCAGTCCCAGACTCCTCCTGTGGGATTCTGCAGCATCTGTTGTTGTGGAAGACATCCCTGTCTGGTTCTGGTACCGAAGAAAAGTTACCCATCAGTCATAACACTGTTTGCACCTGTTTGCAGCTCGTTTTGCTGTTTGCTGCATGTTTGCAGTTGTCGGCCACAGTTTCTGATCAAGTCATTATCTCCTCAACCTTCACCATAATCTGTTACAACCAGTAGATCAGTAGATGGATGAAGGAACCTGCTTTAAGTGTTGATCAACTCATGCTTGGTTTGTTAATGCAGGACCTACTTCACATGGTCCTTCTTTCTTCTCAGGTGTCCCCCTGTTGCATCAGGAAACTTCATCTCAGGATTCCCAGCAGGATTTTCTGTGTTCCCTCAGTACTCTCTGTCTTCTCTCTCCTGATTGGTCCAGTGCTGTTGTCTTGTCTCAGTGATGCTGGAGAATCAACACATGATCAGAGCCACATTCCTTAATTTCTGTCAAAATAAAAGATGATTGAAAGTGACTTTGTCATCATGTCCTCACCTTTTCCACAATCTGTGAGACCAGTATATTAGCAGGTGGAGAAGGCCTTCTTCTGCTTTAATTGTTGGCCAACTCATGTCAAATGACAGGGTTAACAAATATACATGGACAAAAGAAAGAACAGTTTTGACATTTCAACTCAATTTCATCCATATTTAAAATTTTTAGCTGGGTAAAAATATGTTTTCTTACTTTTTACCGTCAACTGGGTTCTCTTATCTTTCTCCATCTGACTGGTGGTGTTGTAGGTGGAGGTTTACAGGCTGACAAGATCCAACCTGGAATGATCAGAGAATCAGAGATCTGCCACCAGCAGGAGGCAAGCAGTATCATGTGAAAGTGGAATGCAAGAACTTACAAGCAGTGTGAAAAACAAGGAATCCAGAAGGCAGGAAGCACATGGACAATGATTAAAGGATCCAGCGATGAGCAGCCAAAACCTGAAAGATTAAAAACTGGGAGAGTGGACTTATAGAGGAACAGGATACAATAATTTATTATACTGGAGAGCACTGTGTAGGGAAGCACCACTATTACACCCTGAAACATCTGAAACATGGGGGAGTTGAGAGGAAAACACAAAGATGAAGAAAACCCCAGTGCAAGGCGCGACCTAAAGCTTCCATAGGCTTTCTTGAAACCCATTGGCTTTAATAAAAAGCATAAGAGAAATGATGATGTCCGAATGTGATTTCCCAAATAGGTCTTCAGTTTTTACGGATCACAATCTAATCAGAGTCACTTGGCAAGTCGTAACGAGGTCTAAACCAGACGGATCTGGAACTCATTCTTGCTGTAATTCCACTTGATGTTGAAGGTATTGCTTCCTCTTCTATGTTCCCTTCAGTCTCCATCCAGAAACAGAAGCCAGGGGATGACAAAGTTGAATTTTCACAGTGTGTTGATGGTGACGTACTGAAAACACAGGTGACAAAATGGGATGTTCACAGTGCGTCGATGGAGACGGGGGGATGATACAGCAGGACGTTTACGCGCCATTTTACAAGACGGACTGAGGACGGGGGATGACGGTTCATAATCCTCAAACGAAGGCCAAGGTGATAAACTGAGGACAGGGGGGAGCTTCACTTCATCAACACTGTCCCTGATCCTCTTGGAGGGGAGGTCATCATCAGCTTGGTTCTCCCTGATCCTCCTGGCAGAGGGTTCCTGTTTAGCATCATCACTATCCTTGGTCCTCTTGGTGGGGAGCTCCTCTTCGGCAACAGTGTCCCTAGTCCTCTTGGCTGGGGCCTGCTCTTCAGCATCACTGTTCTTTGTCCTCTGTCTGTTTCTCAAATGGAATCTCTTTCTGATTCCATATGAGTCGCGTCCTCTTTCAAACCTACCTGATGATGTCGCAGGGTATCAATAGGTCTGGAGTCCTCTGGGCGCAAAATTGGCTCTTCCTGTTTGTCAAATCCAGATGGGAATTCAGCTGAAGTACAGGTTAGCCGTGTCTTCTTGGGTCTTCTGAGCCACCCCAATGTCACCCCAATTTGGGGGACCACTCTCAAGCAGGGGTGACGCAACATCGGCACGGTCCACTGTCAGACTACTGTCACCGGAGCCCAGCTGATTGTCCATCAAATTCAGAAATGTCTATGAGCACAGGAATTTAACACTTGGTCGAAGGACCTGGATAACCTGAATCCGGGGTTTAAAGTTATCCTGGTCTTCATTACCTATCTCGTCTTCACTGGAGCTGGTAGTAGAGCTACCACTGGAGCTGGTAGAACAGTCCACAGACTGTGGAGGTGAACTATACCTCAACTCCTCTCTTCAGAAACCTTGTCGGCTTCATTTAACGACA
Organism: Poeciliopsis turneri; assembly: GCA_922788865.1. NCBI lineage: Eukaryota > Metazoa > Chordata > Actinopteri > Cyprinodontiformes > Poeciliidae > Poeciliopsis > Poeciliopsis turneri. The sequence goes on from CAKLNU010000257.1 coordinate 93,269, forward strand.
CCTTACCTTGTTCCTTACACTGTCTGGATCTCCCTCCAATGTTGGGAATCCATCTTCTGGAGGCACCATGGTATGGGCTGTGAAGGAAAAAAACAAAGCAAAACAAGCTATAATTCAGTATCTTGACAAAAGGGCATTAATTAGCATTAGCAAATTAAATTCCTATGAGCTCCACAATTTTTCACAGCCACAGCTACTCTGACACCCTATCAGTACTACTTTCATACTCCCACATATAGCCAACAGCAGAAATGTACGTCTATAAAATTAAGTTTTATAGATGTACATCTTTTAAAGTCGGGATCTACACAAACAGGCTGACATAAGTGGCCTTTCCTGCGATTGCAGGGGCTCCTACAAAAAATGAAACTATTTATTTGGTTTAGAAATCCATATTCAGTGTTAAAATGGCCATTAAAGTTTGCCTGGAGATAAGCCAGACAAAATAATTAAAATAATAATCTGCATTCCTTATAGGTAAAAGGTAAAGGTTATTTTATTTATATAGCACATATTCAGCAACAAAGCAATACAAAGTGCTTATGTGTGTATGATGCCTCAAAGTCTTATTATCACATGTTAATATTACTCCAAATGGGTCAGTTATGGCTGAAGGTAGTGATATAAAATTCATTACATCAGCCTGAAGATCATGCCTGCACACAACCCAGCAATAAACACAAATGAATGTTCACACAATTATATTGCTCCAAATGCTTCTTTCAATATTACCATCTCCATGGAGACAAAGAACATCAACAAAATGGATTCTCTAAAAGTCATTCTCTCAATCTAAAATAAAAGGTTTTCCAATCATCACACCACTATTTATATTGCTGACTCTTTCTGAAAATGTAGTCAGTGTGAAAATATATTACAGCTCCAAACATGGAAAGGACCAAAAAAAAAAATTTCAGAAACAATTAGTCAAAACTCCTCTTTCTTAGAAAATAAAACTAAACAATAATAAGTTTAAATATAAACTAAACTACTTAGAAATAATACAGGAGAAATATATATCTAAAAACTTTTCAATATTCAAGTATTAAAGTTTTATTTATGTCACTAAAATGCAATGGAACAAAAGACTGTTTTGGTCTTGAGTAATTACAATAAATAATTTAGTTACTTTGTGAAATCATCAGGCACACATTGTGTTATGTTCCGGGGTTTTGGTTTCTTTGTGGAGGGTTTTGTGCGTGCTCTCGCCTTTTCCACCACCAGATGGCGCCTAGTCCATCTCGTCGGAGGGCGTGGATGACATCTCTCCACACCTGATGCGAGTTTTGGCTCATCAGCGCGATGTTCAAGAGGAGCTGATTGCCAGTCCTTCGGCGCCTGAGTGTTAGCCAGTCACGGTACCTCTGAGCCCCTAGAAGCTTGCTTCTAGTTTCCATGTCTAATTTGCTCCTAGTGAAAGTTTCTTTGTTGCTTCTCCTGCCTCTAGGTTCTTCCTCCTGGCTCCTCTTTTTCCCAGCCCATCCTCGTGACGCCGTGGAAAGTACCCACAGGTTGCCCGAGTTCCCATACTCGCCTTCCCCGTGTGACAACCATTTCCTCCGGAGTTTCCACGACTGGCAGTCGCACTGCTCCTCTCCTCCGCTGTTCCTGAGCCTACCTATCCGCCCTCCGACGTACCTCCTTTGCCTCCTGGATCTTCGCCGTCAGACAAACGACCTCTTGGAATCTCTGAGAACCCCGGACACCGCAGTTACCCTCTCACTTCTTTATCCTGCCGATCACAAGTAAGATCCACCCCTTCACTCTGAACGTTATAATTTCCTACAAACCTGAACTCATCACTCCCTCTGCCTCTTTAGTGAACTGTTTATTTCCTGACCCTGCCTCTCCCCCTGGACCCGACCCGAGCCAACTATACCTGCCAGCAGTCTTTCCAATAAACTTCTTTCTTATTTTACATTGTCTCCTGCGTCGTGTTCTGCGTGTGGGCTTGACATATTACACCCATTATGACACATTGATTGTTATGATGTAATGACATCAACTTCAAACTGTTAAAAAACACAACCGCTCACAAAAGGTACCTATACCCCTCACCTTTAGCTTTTTTAAAAAAAACTTTAAACTTCCCTGCTAAAAGAATAGCGATCCATTAATTATACAGAAATAATCAAATAATAAATACACAAGTAGCCATTGTAATTACACCATACATCCTGTAGATGTTGCGACTGGCTCACAACACAAATGGGCCTGGAAAGTTGCAGGCAGTACTGTCTATGAAAAGTATTTTCCCTTTTTGTGCCTTTACAAATCATTCAGGATCAGCAAAATTTGGGTGTTTGGGGAAACCCCCCCCTCCCAAGAAAACTTCAAAGGAATAACTGATGCCTACCAAATAATGAACTTAACTCCACGACAGAATAAACACAGTTCAACACGTGAAAGAGTGCAGCATCAGTCCATGTTCGAGGAAAATGTTGCACAGCAATGAGAGGAAATTTCAAACTAAAATTGGTTTTATGTGTCATGTATTCAGCCCACATGCTGTGGAGTGTAAATATAGATGTTTAATCGGCCACCAGGTGGCACACTGTACTCAAATTCAGAAAATAAGGGCCCAAAGTCTGTGTTTTAAATTTTGGATAAAGAGGTTCCGAGTCATTTTTACAAATAACTGATCCACAAATAGCATAAACAAACGTTAATGCTATTTGTATTTTCGCAAACACAAATAGCAGTTATCTGAAAGCATCTGGTAGGAAGCAGAGCGTTTCCATGTTGGCCCTCAGGGTTCCAGAGAAAATAGGATCTCTTGTCACAGCGAGGCAACAGGATGTTTCTTAGCACTCTTAGTATTGTGTTATTATTTACAGTCTGGCTCCTAAACTGTCAGACTGAGTCAATATTGTAGAACCGCTTTTTGCTGTCATTGCAGTTTCCAAGTCTTTTTCCTTTTGGTAACTTTACAAGGCTTTCTCTGCTCTTTCCTCTTTGGAAGCTCAGTCTGATTCAACTGTCAAGTCTTGCCCAGGATCCATGTTAAGCTCAGTCTGTATGTTTACGTCCAGCATAAAGCCGGATCTATTTCAGTCTCTCACTGTACTCTACCACAATTGCCCTGTATTTAGCGGAGTTTTGTGCAAGCCCAGAAAACTTGAATTTTGGTCTCAGCTGACCAGAAAGCAACACTGAATCTCTTATATTCTTACCATTTCTCTTATACAAACTTCCAGCATGGCTTCTCACAGCTCTCTTTCAACTATGGCTTCCTTCGTATGGGTTAAAAAGTTTATGGGTCGTAAAATCTTCAGCAAGCCCTGAAGATTTGGAATGAGAAAACTGACCACTTTGTGAAAACTTAGATGGTTTGGGGGCGCCTATTCCAACCACACTTTTTCCTTCCACTCAACTTTCTTTGATTATGCTTTGATACGCCGCTCCTCTGTGAACAAGCAGCTTCTTTAGCTGTGCTCTCTGTCTTTTTTGAGGCATTCTAAATTTCTGAGATGTTGACTTTTGGATATTTTTTTATCTGTAAGCCATAATCATATAATAATAATAATAATAATAATAAATTAAATTATTTCACCGCATGTCTAGAGAGTCTATATAATATACTGTATGAGTTTCACTTTCTGGAACAAGTGACGACAAATTTTTAATTTTACCCTTTTTTTTTAGACGTGTGTGTTTGTGTAACTATGTGAACCTATCAATTTAAGCGATAGATGGAGAAGAGACTGACTGAAATCCTCTCCACATGTCTATATAGTCGCTCAGGCGAAATTGAAGCCTTCAAATGCAGCTTCAGAGGTGGAAGTTATCTGTAGGAGGAGAGAGAATAACGGGTTGGGTTCCCTTTTGAAAGGTGAATACTGTATTTTAAGGACGTAATTGCTATGTGAACACAATGAGTAATCAAAGTGCTGCAGCGGTGTTGCCAACGGGCTATTTGAGTGAAAAACGCCGTCTTTTCAGAACGTAATTACATGCTGAAAGCCCGCTTTGGTGCGCAGCTCTGTATATCCCTGACGGCTTTTGGGCTAAAAGTCCCAAATTATCTTTGTTTTCCTTTACGTTTCATTTTCGACGTCTTTTTCAAACAGTCCATACTGTCCTCACGACAGCCGGCCGTTGATCACGGTCTCATAGAGCCTGATTTTTTAATAATTCAACAGATTTGTGCCGATTTATGGTGCTCATGCACTGTTGTCAAAATATCTTCTGTCGCACGAGACACAAAACCTGCAGGCAGTGAAGGCGTTAGTGGAATAACCAGATTTACCAAACTTTTTCTTGCATATAAGACAAAAAAAGACATGCATTTTGTTTTTTTCGCAGTCGGAAGTAGAGGTGCGATACTGTTGTTTTTGCATCGATCCGATTCCAGGTAAATATCAACAATATCCATACCGATACCGATACTTTTTTTGTTATTTAAGTTCGATATATCATCGCAGTACTGACCTTCTTCTTTTTCTCCTGTTTTTCCTTTTAATTATTTTTGATCAATTCCAAACTTTTTTGAATTTAGACAAAGTGTAAAGGTGTCCACAAAATAAAATAATAACATACTGACATTATAAACAGAAAAAAAAGAACAAAAATAATTTGTGTGCATTTTTTCCTAAAACAAGTGCAAAAAAATATATAATTTGAGAGAAAATCAAAACACTTTTTTACTGAGGAAGATTAGCTTCCGAATCCCTCTTGATGTTTCCTTTTGAATAGAAGTTTCCCCAAAGTATCAATTTTCCCAAACTGATATCAATCTGATACTGATACCAACTTGGTATTGGTATTTTGAATTGATCCGCCCCCACCTGTAATCTGAGGATAAATAGACCAAACTTTTCTTGTTTTATGTTAGTTACAATCACCAAAACATTTCCTATTTGCTAAATGCCAGAAAACTTGGCAAGAGATTTTGCATAACTTTCTTCAAATTCAGAAGTTTACATGCATTTGTATTTCTAGCTTCTCACAGGAGCTGTGAAAATCGTCAAACTCTTCCAAAATCTACTTTCCATCCCTCGGAGCTACCTCGGCTGCATGGCTACACAACATTGCTTGGTTGTTTTCCTGCTCTCGGCACATGGTTGAGATTTCAGTCCTACAATCTGGAACGGAGGTCGTTTAAAAAAAATAAAAAAAATAAAAAAAGGGCTCCATGACAGCCGCTGGAGCCCTGAACCGTTGCAGCTAACGCCTGCGTACAGTGAGGTTTTTCTGACAAAACAGCCACGGCTTGTTGCGTGCTTAAACGTGTCGACTGCAGCAGCCTGTTAGAGCAGCATGTCAAACAACTGCGGTCACTTTATTGGGCTGGTGGCGACACAGGGCACCGCAGGACGTCTGCCCATGACTTGTTTTCCCCCCACAGCTGCTTTCTGTGACAACATCCTGCTTAAAGCAAGCTATTTTGGTCCGCCAGCGGAATTATCACCACCTGGTAATTTTCACAATGTTGACTGTATTTTCTTTTTTGGCTTCTACAGAGGCTGTTTGTGACGGCTGTTCTTCTTGCTGTCGGCCATGTCTGCAGGAGGTTCAGACGGCGCTTTGTTTTTCCTGAAATATTCTGCTATATTTAACTGAGTTGGGGTTTGTGTGTGTGTGTGTGTGTGTGTGTATGTCAACACTTCCAACATGTCTCCCTACAGATGTTTTATGTTTTGGCCTTCTTGCCAAATCAGTTTAGCTTCAGTTGTAAAATGGTTGTGTAAATATTTGGCTGTTCCCAGATTTCTGGTAATTACTGTAATTACTACAAGAAGGACCCTAAAGTAGAGAAGTTCAGCTGAAGATGACAGTCTTGTTGAAAATGGAGGTTTGTGAAGAGGGGCGTGGCTTCTTCTAAGGCTTGTCGCAACCAATTGGGTGAAATTGGTTGAGTCCAGCTGTAGAGTTCTGGCATATTGTCGACCAGACTCTTGGAGTTATGATATTTGACCCAACATTTGGTCAAACTAACCCAATAGTTTGACCAAACCCATCTGCTTCTACCCGGCAGATGGGTCATGAAAATAACTCGGCAGTTTTTAGAGTCTGTAAGCGTACAACCAGAGCTACAATGGAACTGTTTAGTTTAAATCCCATTCTTGTGTCAGGATGGCCCAGTCAAAGTCCAGATCTAAATCGGTGCTGCAGGGTGTTTGCAAGTCCTTAAAATGTATCAAATTTGTATGTAGGAAATTAAGGCCTTAATGTCTTGAATTCATCAGAAAATATCATTACTTTTGGCAAAAAAAACAACAAAAAAAACTAATTTTTTTTTAGGAAAGTGATTTTTTAAAATTTTTTATTCCTCTTGGCAAAAAATTACTTTGGCCATTTTTTTTGAAAGGTGAAGATATGTAAGCTGCTCTTAAATACATCAAAACAGCTGTTAAATTTTCTCATGGCAGGACGATTTAATCTTCCAAATTGTATGTATTTTTTTTTTTATTCATGAGAATTCTCTGTCAGGCAAAAGTTTGAGACGCCTCCAGATATCTTCATTACATTCTGTGACTCAAGGCAGATGCGGCTACCACCAGCTAGCTGCTAATGCACCCTTGCAAGCTAGCTAGCCTTTTAGCGCCTATCGTTGGTAAACGGTTCTTGTTGCATTCTGTGCAAAACAAAATGTGGCGCCAGAACTAAATAAAATATTCAGTTTTCTTTTGCACATTTCTGTTTTGACACAGGTCTTAAATTTCATTCGTGATGATCTTAAAAAGGTCTTAAAATATCTTTAATTTGTGTCGGTGACACCTACAGAAACCCTTAAAGATGGACGTTAACAGAAACTCTGCATCCGGTCTGATCGAACTTGAGCTATTTTGGAAAGACAAATGTTCCGACATGTGGTCTCGACACATGACGGATGATTCACGGGCTGGACGAGAGGCCATCGGTAGAGTGAGTATTTTTTGCAGTGGCTGGACCGTCGCTGATGCTGATCATGAAGACTTGAAAGCGCTGAAGTGAGCGAACGTGTGCAACATTTCTCTCGGGTCTCATTTCACCACCATCATCCATCACAGCGCCAGAGACCCGCCTGCTGTCGTCCGTGACCGATGGGGGGAGCTCATCTGGTGTTGTGCTCTGATCGTTCAAAGCTAATTTTGACACGAGTCCGTGAGGTGATATTAACATAAATGTTCCTGCAGTCATTTTGGTAAACATGCCATTCTTCCCTCCCCCTGTCAGACACTTGAATATTTACAGTGCCTGTTTGTTGCTTTTAAAAATCAATCAAGAATTCATTAAAAACGTGAAACAGAATATAGGTCATGTCCCCCCTTTAGATGAGTGTTTTGTAGATGCTCCTTTGGCTCAAAGGTCACCTGCGAATGTCATTTTGCAAGTCCTCACTGGAAATTCTTCATTGGATTGAGGTCTGGGCTTTGACTGGGCCACTCCAGAACATTGTTGTCTGCAAACGTGAACATTTTTCTGATTTCTTTAGGTTCACTTTAAGGTTAACCTCTTTAGGTCCGAGTCAAACGCCTGGAACCTCTTTGGTTCACTTTGAGGATTTTCTTTAAGATTTCATTGTGTGGAGAAACCCAAGTAAGACTTCTCGTTTAGTCTTTGCTGAGTCATTTCTTAATCTATTTAGCAATCTGTTTTCAATTACTGTCCTGCTGAAAGACTCAAAGAGAGCTCCTTTTCTGGTGCAGTAAACCCGAAATTTATTACATTAAAAAATATTCTGACATTTCATAATTTCATGCTCTCTCACAAATCCAATGCCATAAAATGCCAAGTTTTTTTTTTTTAATTTTTCTTCAGATATTTCATCTTTGATTTTCACCAGAACCACTTGAAAAAACCCAATTCTTTTCCTCTTCCTCCTCCTCCTCGCCAAACCATGCTGTCCCAGTCAAAGGTCCGGTAGAGTCATTACACTAGACGGGTCTTTTTTTTTTTCCCCTCTTTTTGTAGAGAATCTGCGATTTCAGCCTTTACTTGAACCCCTCACTGGCACGCCTGTGAAGAAACAGTCGCAGGGCCAAAAGAAGACACGTGAGAGCTGAGATCACTCCTCCAGGAGTGCAGATGTTTTGCCTGGTTGATTGCAGAACAGACAAAATCGCCGTCCGACAAGGGTGGAGATTCGGGTGGGCTGAATTTCACCGACATGGGTGGAGCTCAGTGAAATTAACGCCAGGTTTTTGATTTTGGAAAGTCAAAGCAGGTGCGAGTAAATTTTACGACTCCAGTTCGCAGTTTCTTTGTGACCTACGCAGCTTGATCCCTGAGGATCGGCTCTGTTGTTCCAAAAGATCTGTTTAGACTCTGATGTCAGCTTTGGATTGTAAGCTGAGCCCTTCTCGTGTTATTCCTTTGGTTCGTATCCAGTTTCTACAGTTAGACCTGCGTCACGTCCAACATCTTTCCATACAGAGCTGCGTCTGTCTCATCGGCCCCAGACTCACTCATTGTGTTTTTCTAAATAGCTTGCAAAATTTGTTCATGGTGACTCATGTAGTGCCAAGAATCGCCAGGCGATAACTTGACAAATGGGAAAAAGACTTTGACTCTCTTGGCAACAGATTCGGAATCGGATCTCGGTCGAGGTTCTGACACTTGCGGCTGCAACCTGCAGCTCCGGAGCCGCAAGTGGCTCTTTGGACCTTTCACAATGGCTCCTCATAACTTTGTCCAAAACTAATAAAGAAGCAACTGATTATTTAAATAGAGATACAATAACAAACACAGGTTATGGCAAAAAAAATTTCGGATTCTTTTGATGGAACATTTGCACTAAATTCTCATAATAAATGACTCCAAAATAACCTGTAATGGCTTTTTAGACACAAATATGTAAACTCTAGAGGAAATAAGAGGTTTTATAATTGCATTTTCAAGTGATATCAACATCCCTTAAAAGAAAATAAATACATTTACGTCGTTGCAATTTTTCTGTGCATCTTTCTTTGTTTCAAACCTAAAAACAGAAATGACAGTTCTTTGAAAATTAGAACTCATTGTTTTTAGTAAAAAAAAAACATCCTATAAACACCCTTTTTTTCCCAAAAGATGATCAGATATTTACCATCCTAAGCAAAGTTTTGTGTAGTAAGACTGAGAGCAAAATAGCTGTTTCGACTGAAGGTTGCAGGGCCTTGGACTAGGCCATTGTGGCCCTTCCAGTTGTTGCAGGTACCTAAAAATATTTAAAATTATTAAAAAAACCTAAATATTGTGGAAGGTTGTTATCCTGCTGAGAGGTGGATATCCACTCCACTCCCAAATCTTTAGCAGTTGATTCCAGGATCATCCCGTATTTAGCTCCATTCATCTTCCCCTCAGTTCTAACTGTTCCTGTTCCCCGCAGCATGACACTGCCACTGCCACTGTGAGATTTGTTCAAACTATTTTCTTCTTGCAGGTTCAGATTTCGTCTCATTTGTTAAGTATTTATTTTTCTTTCACTCACAGCTACAGTATCCGCTACTTTGAACGCTTTTATGACATAAATTCCCATTGAAATACACTGAAGTTTTTGGTTGTGGCGTACACACAAAATGAGCATGCAAAAAAGAACAAAAAAATTATATGGTCAGTTTCGCAACTAACCATATGGATTAGTTGCAAATTAAACACACAAATCATTATGTTACTTTAACTGAATCTAAACCAAGGCTGCCAATGAACTCTTGAGGTATTTCCATTTGCAGCGCTGACAGAAAACCAACATCAAATTTGCTCTTACAGCAACAATTATTGAAGAGAAATATGACATTGTCGGGATAATGTGTTTATGGCTGCGGTTGCCAAGGCAGCGGGCTTTATTCAACTAATGCAGGACATTCAGAATAAGGTGGACTACAAAACAGTGGATTGTGTGTTGGATCAGGCCAAGTACCTCCGACAAGGTTAGATGGTCCCATCACAAATTCAATTTGGACAAGGATAATTGAACCAGAACTGCTGTAAACACACACACACGCACACGAATTGTTTCCCCCATTTCTCTGCCACAGACTGACACTGATTTCATTTTTTTGTTGTTTTATGTCATTTTATCTGTCCTGTCTTCATCCTCCCGCGGCGGATGAGCTCAGCCTCACAGTTCCTGACTGACTCACATGTGAGCAGCGTCCAGACAAAAAGATGCCGCGACTGACGGCCTCCCACTCTGCACGCGGAGAACACCGTATACTTTAATCTCTCTGGAAAACATGGCAGACTCCGCCGGGAACACTCTGTACGCACGTGAGAGCCCCGGTCAAAACGTGGACGGGGCGGAACAGAGCACAGCGCAGCGAGAAGCCAAAACAAATTAGCCGTATGCAATGTTCCCATTTAAAACGTGTATTATGTCTAAAAGGCTTGCGCAAAACAAGCAGCAAAGCCAAATCTGAAATGTAATGCTTTCATTATGTGTGGCAGCGGAGGCCCAGAGTCATTTGGTCAACTCTTGAACTAATGCTCGCATGTGAACGATGAACTGTAATGGCCACGACGGGGACACCGACAGTTGGTCTTTCTCAGATTGGGAGAACGTTTTTCCTCTAAAGCTGACTCGGGCAATGAAGTTGGGATGAAAAGTTTAGTCGTACATGTAACAGCTTAAACAGTGTGGAAAAACAAGATTTGGATGCACAGGTTCCACTTTATAGTCCATTATAATTTGAACATGCACATGCAATCATTCTGAGTACTTGTCCACAAAAACGCTTCTGGTCTTATTCTGGCTGGATATTTGACTACTCGTTACGGCGGAATTGACAGAATAATTTTTTTTTTTGGCACAAAGATGAGGCTTTTAAGTATTGATTAAAAATTCTTCAAGGGTTCTGATCAGGGGTGGGTTCCAAAGGCTTAATGGTAGGCTGACTGAACCGTTTCAAAACTAATTTGGATGGGTGTTTGGGGTCATTATCAAATGAAATGTAATTGGTCAAGATGATCAGGAACAATCCAAGAAGCAAAGCGCATGCCTGGCATGAACTGGAACATGCAACACCAGAATCCCAATCAACAGGAAAGTTAGTTTTTACATCACCATGGATAAGACCAGTGGCTTAGAATGTTTTCATACCAGATAGTTTATTAGACTCGGTTGCAACTTTGGTCCCGGTTTTCAGCTGCTGTGGTTCTCTTTCACACTGCAGTGTGTCAAACGAACCAACTGTCAAACTGATCACCTTCTCACCTGTGGCGGCGCTGCACCAAGAACCAAAAGTAAACGACAGAAAAACCTCAGAGGAAGATATGCGCACAACTCCATCCTTCACAAAATGTAAACAAAGATGGAGTAGCATCAGATTTCAGCAGTTGTGAGATTTCTCTTACGTCTTTGCTAAAACACTGTGAGCCGTTCCATTTTTTAAAAATTTTTTTTTGGTCTGCATCAAAGTTTTAATGTGCATTCACACCTCCTAAAGCGAACCGGACTTTCAAGGCAAACAAACCAGAGTTCGATGAAAGTGGGCTAACCAGAGCGAGCTTGCTGCCAGTGGTACTGGCGCATTGCCCAGAGTTGGTGGAATAATGAACAAAGAGGGTAAGCTCCTAACTCTTCTATTTCATCACAAATAAATATGTAGATGGTTCAAATGTGACACCAAATGGGCGTTTTGACAGGATGATAATCAAACACACCCATAAAGACCAGCTGTGGAATAATTAAAACATGCTTTCATCAAGGGGTGTGCGTGAAAATAAATAATAAAAAAAAAAAACTCATGTTTTTGAAATGAATTCATTCAGTTTGGTCCAACAACTAAAGAATTGCTTTTGCCACGTTCTGTGTGCACATTATAAATATAAATGTTCCTAACCACAGCAGTATTCTCAAAAGAGGGATACTAAAAGTAGCATCCCACACGTGAGAGTCTCCACCGTAGCAACTTGCCTTAACTAGCCCTCAATTAGCTGAGAAGGGAGGACACCTGGGAGCCCCTTACCCATCTTGAGGCGCGGCTCTCGGGACCAGAGGAGAGGTCGGAGAGAGCAGAGCGCCGGCTCTGTGCAGTGAGGCCCATTACTGTCAGTGTGAGGTGTAACAAATATCCACAGTGCCTTTTCCCAGAGAGGACATGTGGAGACAAATATTATGAAGGGCGGAATTAGATGCAGCGAGGAACCGTGGTCCGTCTCCCATCTCCCAGGGCTCTTTCACCGCAAAGAAACCGGTCTAATGCGGATGATTTGTTTCATTTTTGTCCAAACACCACGCAGAATATCCTTACTGAGAACTTTTCATGTAATGAGAAAACAATGATACCACATACTTGCTCCACAGGTGGGAACTTTTCATTTCGTGAGCCGAAATAGCTGAGTGTTAAGATGCCAGAGCAGTTGGCTGGTGAGCCCAAAAGTGCGGTTTTCGCTCTCCTCTTGATCAGTGCAGATGAGTGTATCCGCAGTCATTTGGAGTGTCATATGGTGAGCAGATTTCATTTCAGCTCTCTTCTGCTCCAAAGGAAGGCGAACACATCTGAGCAAAGGATTCACTTTGCGAGTGGGCGTGGGTCTTGTACCGACATGATGCCGTTGCCTTTGAAGGCTGATTAAAGTCATCACCTTGTCAGGAGCTGCATTATGTGTCACAACAAAGGTAATCGCACTTGAAAGCCAAAAGGACTTGAAAGTTCAAAAATGAGCTGGCGAGCGACTTATCTCGGGAGTTTCAATGCTGCTCATTCTGCTCCCACCGTTCAGCTGCAGGGTCGGAGCCGTCTCATCCCGAGCTTCGTGGCGGGGAAACGGACGGTCCGGTTCTTTCACAAAGCAGTGGGCTAGCTGTGAAGTCTTGGTGAGTCATCAGGAAGGCAGACATTATCTTATTCAGAGGCCTGCCCAAACTGCATGACTCCTCTGCAGCAGCAGGATAAGAGAAAATTAAGGCAGGCTATTGTAGAAAAGAGAACAGGACAAAGAATCAAAGCCAGACAAAAATTAATCCTTTGATTAAAAAAATCTATAATTATATTCTTTTAGGGATTTGTAGATGAGAAAGAAAGGCAAAGCGTTAATAACGTGTAAAGAAGGGTTGTTAACGTTTGTTACATTTAGAAAATATAGTTTTGACTGAAGTGGTGTCACTGGTGCAGTGACAAAATACCAACTTATTCCAGTATTTGGTGACGTTTCAGATAAAAATCTCAATAATCATTGAGTTGTATTGGTGGGATTTCATGTCATAGAACAACATAAAGTAGTGCCTCATTGTGAAGTGGAAAAAAAATTATGGTTTTTCAAACGAAATCTCTCAACTTTTGTCTCAGATTTATGTCTAGATTAAGGTCTTTACTTTGATTGGGCCATTGTGACATACGATTCAGGCCGAATAGCTCCATTTGTTTCCTGTGTCCTCTGCCTGACTGCGTCTCCCTAAGTCTTTTTTGGTTTGGTTGATCTTGGTTTCCTTGAAATACTGTGAGGAAAATCCAGGCATGAACTGTGCAAACATTTTGTCATTAAAAGGAAATTTAGTTTTCATCTTTTGTAGGCCTAGATTAAATACTCGCAGCAAATGACTCACAGCCAAAGGAAGAGGAAGTTTCTTGCTTCCTGACTATTAAGCGCCAAAGCACTACCTACCACTCACTACGGTATTGTTCAAAATGGTCAGTACATTGGGGGGGGGGGGGAATTTAACTTATGAAGCCATGACTCAAGTGAGTTTTAAAGAGGTAGTTTTGCTATTTTATAGCAGAATCAAGTAATTTTGTTACCTTCAGTTGTTTGGACTTGATGCCTTGAAATTGGGACTGTCTCTTTAAGAGGCTCCTGCTCTTTAGACATCATCACAATCACGCCTCTCAACCATTCTCAGCACTGTTGGGAATGGGAAGTAGTTCTTATAAAAAGCTCAGCAAACTTGCATTTCAACCAGGTGTTTGCTCATTTCTGCTGACAGTTTGGAGGAGCAGAGTTTGGAATGTGAAGCTCAGCTGGAAACTGCAGCTCGAGGGCGGAGCTTTGTGGAAATAGGCGGGGCTTTGTGACATCAAATGCTGAGGAACCCAGGATTTCTCAATCATGCATGAAAGAATCAAAGCTTTTTTTCATGAGGAAGTAACATTATAACATGATGTAAAGCTCAAATAAGTTAATTTTTACATAATACCACCCCTTTAAAGTAAATGAACTTCCTTCAACAGCAATGCTACCTTACAGTAAGTACAGTAAGTAATAATACAAAAGGAATGCTTGGTTCCGGCCATATTTTATGTTTTTTTCTTCTCTGTGGTTGTACAGCAATGAATATTTATCTGAGCCTTTATAGCAAAAGGCTGTTCCTTGTTGCAGCACTGTTGTTTTCTGAGTAGGCCTAAGTCACCCTTCATATACTTTAACTAGGTCAAAATGTTTCTCTGCCCTTTCTTTTTCTTCAAGGCATGAATGCATGCAATTGGTTCTTTGGTTATTTGAGACAGTAGCTCCCCCACGCCCACCCCCAAAAACAACCACACATTTACTTTGTTTTATTTTTTGTTACCATAAACATTTGGATTTTAAATGTGAAAAATAACACTGCGGTCTCAGAAATAGCTGCTTTCTGATCTCCGTGCATAAAAAGCTTGAGTAGTCTGGCGTCTCGGTGTTATTGGGCTGTTCTTTCTTTCTGTCCCTGTGGTTATAGGAAATTGGCTTCTGCTCCCAGTTACCCAAGCCTGTTCCAGGAGGTGGCCACCATTTATTGTTGTCTAGTGCGTGTGTTGGCAGAGAGGCTGCTTATTTCAGACCAGACTGACTTTTCCATCAGAAATGGGGGCAATTATGACATTTAAGCTGTAAATAAACAGACACTAGCCCGTCTCACCTCCAATGACTTTTTTTTTTTTCTTCCTTGCTTTGAGCACCATGTGGTTGGCGAGGGAGTGACGGAAAGCAAGAGAACGTGAACAATCAAGACTGATTCAATCCAGACGTTTTTTCCAAAGCGGCAGCTACAGTCTGAGGGAGACGTTACGAGAGTGTTTACGAGGTCGAGATCGACCGCCGAACACGAGCCTCGTCTCTTACCCTACACCTGTGCCTTGGCTGTAAAAGCGGTGAACACCGAGAGCCTGACGTACTCTCTGCAAAACGGCGAAAACACCTGGGGCCGCTTGGCGACAAGTGCTTGGCATGACGCAGTCCCAAAGAGATGTTCAGAGGGAATAAATGCTTATTCCCCAGATGCGATTGTGTTCCTTTGTGGGAAGGTTTGCACCCTGCCTCACTTTGAAGTCCCTGAAAACAAATGGCCCAGTCCCACGTGTGAACCGAACAGGTCATACTTGCTCAATAAGCACGGTGTTTACATTAGGCTATTACTAGATTCAGGTGTTATTCTTTTTATATATTTTTAAAGAATCATTCTAGACGGGCATCCATGCAGTCGTCAAAGCCACTCTGCTTTGACAAGACCGCTACTCGCTACATTTAAGTCGCATTGCACTGTTTCCTGTTTTTCCGTTGTTGAGAATATAAGTTTAGTTAGCATAATTATAGAGACAGCTAATATTAGATGTAGCATAAATTTTTAGGAGTAGACTTTACGACTGGTAAACTTAGATAAAAACCCAAGCTAAGACACCTGGTGACTCTCTGAGCTTCAACCTTGTACTCCCGTAAGGAGGGTTCGCAGACAGGGGGTGTCTGTTATCAGGAGAAATAAAGTCCTTGGTGCTGGTTCAAGAGTTCAGTGAAACATTAAATGTATAAGAAAAGTCTTCGCCAAAGTATAATCAAACGTATTAAGCTATTTCCTTAAGCATTAAACAGCATGTTTTGAATTAGTTAGTTTTAAATCATATTACTTGCATGCAAAGTATATTACTAAGATACAATAGGATTATTAAACCATTATTTTTACTCTTAAAATTATTTCAGGTATTTTCAAAAAGAGCTTTTCCAAATTAGACAATCTTGCAGTTTTAAATCCGAACGTATAGTTAATATTTGTAGCATTAGATTTTGTTTCAGTACACTAAACACTATCTGCCTGAAGCACTGAGGCAGAAGACAAAACAGACCTTGGTGGATGTCATAAATTCTGGTCTAGGAGTGTCTGCAGGAGACACCTGGTACGGCAAGACCCAGTTTGACAATCCATATATTTTCTTTTGGGCTCTTTAGCAGGAGGTAATAAAATTAACATTGGAACAACCCTGCAAGGAGAAGGCACACCTTCTAATGCATATATTTAAATGAGGGGAATAAACATTCTTATAAAAAGGTTTGTTTTACAGAAGAAGTTCGAATCTCTTTGTGCTGAGTGAGAGATTTCCAAAATGCATTTTGTTTATTTCTGTTTCTGTTTCCCTTTCAACTCATGCAGGTAATTCTATGTTTGTCATGTGTTGGACTTTTTTGATAATCCGGGTGTAATGCTGTTGTAACATTCTGTATTGCATTGAATTCTTTGGATAAAACTCTGGAAATATCTGAAGTCAGCTGTCGTATGATTGTTCTCTGAAACTCCACTGTACACGCAGAGTTCCTGGAACCCAGAGGAAAATAACGAGCAAGTAAATATAAGTAGATTTACTTCTCCTGATTTTCAACACCGTTAAAATGTGAAGTTCAAACAAAATCTGTAAAATCCAAGCAGTAAGGTGACTCACTTTGTGTGTCTGTCATGGCCTCCTCCTTTCACCCGCACGCGGAGCTCCAAGACATGCGCAGTGGTTTCCTCTGAGCAGGAGAAGATGTCTGTCGATGTCAGAAATAGAATCTCGCGACACAAATCATCAGATATGGCGACATGTACATTCAGCAGCGCATCCTTTAACAGGAAACTTAAAGAAAGGTAAGCTATGTGGACGTGATGTTAGCAAAGCTAGCTCTACAGAGACACATATTGTAGCTCCAAAGTAACAACACTGGCAGGCTTCCTTTACACGGGCTCTTTATTAAAGGCCAGTGAAAACCATAGAAATAAAAGACAAAGCTTTACAAGCTTGAACAAAAGTTACCTCGTGGCCAAACAGATTAAGTCTTCGTTGTCCACTCTAAGTTAAAACATTAAGTAATTAAAACACCATAACCAATAAATTTACAAAATATTACAAACGTAACTACAAAATACCTTGACAGCTACAGGAGACATGAGGCTTCTGCTCCTGCTCTGTTTATTCACATGCGCGCAAATCTCACGATAACGTTCTGCAAAAAATAGTAAGACACGAAGTAAAATTCAATCATTTTACACCAATGTCAAAAGGTGAACAACTTTAAATACATTATCCTAATTGTTAGAAACAGACATGTTTTTTCATGACATAAATCATTTTAGTGACACACATATGTTGCATCTGCGATGAAATAAATGCGCTGAATTATTGTGTGGAGGTGTTGACTGAGGGGTAATGCTGTACGTACACTGCCGTAGGTATTATTACTTTATTTAATTAAAAAATATTTAGATTTATTTAATTGGCAAATAAATAAAACAAGAAATTAAGAGCACACAGAGCATGCTCATTGCTCTTTGACTGGCTCAATAGACATAGAAACCTAAAATAAACTCACAGAAAAACTCAAATCCTGGAGGGGTGACTGTAGGGTTTGAGTTACAGACACCCAAAAAGTCCAAAAACAAAATAAACTCAACCAGGGTGGGTGGAGGGGTGCAGGACAGGGGGCCAGGGAACCAAAAAGAGAATAAACTCAGTCCAAATAAAAAAACAGCACAGTAAAGGCGGGGCCTGCCGTGAACAGTCCAGAGGGCAGTTTGGTGGGCATCGTTGGCACAGGAGACGGACCCCTCGGGGAAGGTCCGGCGGGCGACGACAAAGCAGCTTGGGTCTAGGACAGTGGCGGACCACTGGAGGCGGGACCAGCCAGCGTTGGTGGAGCAGTCCAGGCCTCAGATGGTCGACTGGAGGCCGCAGGAACCCGGCAGAGGGCTGGATGGGTGCCCTGAACCCCAGTATTACGCCAAGCACTATAGCATTTTGCTGGTGGACATAAATACAGTATAGTAACATTCTATTCACACAATTTAAATGGTAATATGTCCATCTTACTTGTGAAACATTATCCCCTGAGATCTCACGTCAATAGTCCGTCAATAACAAGAATAAAAGTATTAAAAGTTTGAGAACAAAACACCTGAAATCCTGAAACTCTGCCAGAGTGCCCAGAGAGAAACCTGCCAACAGGAGACCTGTCAAATCTTTTTACCCTTTTATTCCATAAATTTAAGTCACTGAACACATCAGGACACATGTTTGGTCTCAGTCAAATTTCTCCAGCCTCAAAATGGTCACTTATTATCCTCTTCTGGGGATTTTTCATCTCCCTAATTGAATATTTTTAGCTCCTCTCCAAAAGCATGTTGTGACGTCCTGGTGTTTCTCTTCAATTCTGATCTTCTCATAAATAGAAAGAAATCCATTTAGGTACATGTCTTCAACACAATGGCTGTCTGCAGTCGAGACATGTTCGTTGTCAGCCTTCAGGGTTTGTTGCCTCTGTATTGAATAGGTGTAAAAGTGGGTTGGCTATGAACCCCCACAGAGAAGAGGACAGATTGTACCGCTCCTTTCCACATTTTCCAGGCACATCACTGACGATATTGGGAACTATGGGGCGTACACCAGGAAAAACACCAGCATGTAGTTATCAGTCAAGCAGGGTTTTCTCTGTAACCTCGACCAGCAGCCATAACAACGACTTTTTCCTCTCACACTCATCCAAGTGGTTCGAAAATCTGTCGACGGGATGACAACCACAGGGCCATTGCTCAGGGGCTGTGGGAAAGTGAAGTTGTATTCCCTCCATGTTTCTACACTTTATAGATCCCAATCCGTGTTACCAACAAGTGAATCCAACCAAATCAACACAGAGTCCAGTAAATATGCCATGTCAAAGTCTAATTCCCCATCTGGTGATGGCCATTTGTTCTCCTTCAGCTCCATAAGAACTGGAGCGATCTCATTTTGGGAAAAGTGTTTGCCAGGCTGATGGACAGCTGAGTGGTGGAGACTTGCATAGCAGGGGAGGGATGAAGCCTCTGGAAAACCCTTTTTCCTTGCGAGAAGCCTCCTAGTGACCTTCAGGTGCAGGATACTTTGGAGAGTGGCATTCAACCAACTATTTTCAAGTTCATTGGAGAACTTAGGGAAGATCTCAGGTGCCATCCTTTCCACATCTGCGATATCAAAGCCATCTTTTTGTCCTGACTTGCTAACGTGCCTTTCTGGGAAACGGTTTACCTCAAAGACGACAGTGACTACCATTTAGAGACTGTCTTTGCGATGAATCAGTGGCTGTGACGTCTCTGTCAACTCCATTTCCTCCGGGTAACTGAAAGACACTCGTAAATGTGCCTTTCCGAGAACTCATGTCTGGCACAACCAGAGAAGGAATCGATGGGGCCAAAACATGTGCCGTCAGCTCACCGAAAGCTTTGGGTGTGAGGTCAACCACAGAATAATTTGATCCTTAGTACCATCTTTTGAGATCTTAGTCAGGTCAGTCTGTGGTCCCACAGACATCGGTTGCCTTTTCAGAACAAACCTCCCTAGCTGGGTAGGTTTGTTCTTTGGTATCGGATGAAAATTCTTCCCAAAACAAATCGCTGTCATCATTCTGAGAACAAACTTTGTCCAAAACTTTCCCAGGAAAAAAATGGTCACATAAGTTGTTCATTTCCGTGGTAACTGTGTATCCAAGGCAGAAACCAAGCGGGAGGAAGAAGGGAACAAGCGCCTTTGAAATACTGAACATTTTTACACTGCACAATTTTACACCGTCTGGATCCGAACTGATGCACTGAGATTCAGGCAGTTTAAGCATCAGAACTTCTTTGATCTATTGTGATGTACATGATATCATCTAAATATTTAAATAATAAGTAATATTTTTTATTTATTTAACATGAAGAGATTAATAATAGATTTGTATATGATTTAATTTTTGCATTTTGTGGGTTTCCATATCTGCTGCATTTATCCACTATTATTTTTAAACACAATCCTTTGGTAAGTGAACTGCAGCGTTGCGCTTTGAGCTCTCGTCACAGCAAATAAACGTTCTGTCAGCAGTACATTAACTTGACAACACGCTAGCAGCTAGCTAATGCTAAAACAGCAAGAATACTGTGGGTAACCATAGCAACCAGTGGCCTCCCCGGCTCTTTCTGCTGTCATGAGGCGCACATCCATTGTGTTTACAAACAAATAATCGCTCCGTATGTTTTCAACTGAACATTTTTGATGTTGTGCATTTTAGTTATGTTTAATATTATACCTGCTGACTGCTGCTTACAGCTCATTAGAAGCCATTGTTTCTAGCTTGTTTATTTATTGTATTTTATGTAACGTATAGGCGCAGAAGCTGCTGGGCTGATGCTAAACACCGACTTGATTTCCTCTTTTGTTAGAATAAATACGGTCAACCTGAGTGAGTCTGTCATGAAGTCAACCCACTGGAGCTCAGATGAACATAGTAGGCTGAAATAATTAATCCATATAATGTTTTACTTTGTGATAAACCTCCTGAAACAAAAGGACTTTCAATAATATAAAAATTTTTCAATGTATTATGTATCAAAAAAACCCTCTTTCCCCAAAAACTGATAAAAATGCCAATACCAGGTCATCATTTTGAGAAATGCTAAAGACGATACACACGGCAGGACATCTGGAAAACCAGAAAGGTGAAATCGTAGCAGCCTTTTCAATTGAAAACACACTTTGCAAAATGTCTGTGATCCAGTGGTCAGTTTTCTGACATTGCGATTTCGAATTTTTAAAAAATATTTGTATGATTTGACGCCCGAAAAGACTGCCGGTTAAAGCAAACGTGACTCATTTTGCTGCGCTTACCAGAGCGAAAGATAAAATCTCATCACGTTCTGCAAACAACAACATTTCTTACGTAGACACATTTCCTTCAGGTCGTAGAAATCCCAGAGGAGGAGGAGGATGGAGCGGGTGGCGTTCGGGCGGGGGCGCAGACACTATGAGGTTGTGACCCTGCCATGCCTCACAAGTAAATACACGGCCTTGAAATTCCTCCGCTGTCTGAAACACAGAAGCCTTGAGGGGAGCTTAATGTAACAATACTTCACTGATTTCGATTCAGACTTTACATATTTGGGGAGCTACAGAAACGAGACTAATAAAGAGGCTGCAGCAGAGCTGAGACACCGCAAAAACACAAAATCTTACCAAGTATTTTTTATTGTTTTTGTCTAGTTTCTAGTGCAAATATGATTAATGAAAACTAAGCAACAACTATAGAATCTTGTTAAATAAATCCTAAACAATTCTTTTAAAAATTTTACTCATAAGTCTTCGTTGATGGTGGATTTCAGCCATTGTAAATAGGAAAAAATGGGAAGTAAATTTCCGTGGAAATTTCTGCGTTTGAAAATATTTTTAGAAGTTGACGTTTTAAAGTTTCTGTAGAAAATTTCTGAGATTGATCTAGACATTTTGAGCATTTTGTCACAAATTTTTGACTTTTCGAATTCCGAAACCTCCACGTTTTTTCTTGTATGTTACTGAGATTAATCTCAAAATTTCTCAGTTTTTTTTTGTGGAAATTCACTCATATTTGTCTGTCTACAATAGCCCTAACACACCAACAACTTTCCCCCATGTAAGAAGTGAATAAATAGTTTTTGACAAGTTTCTGTATTTTTCTGAAAAGTTACTTTAAGTTAGTTTTTTGTTATTGGAAGTGTGCTGCGATATTTGCTTCAGAAAGGAGGCAAAAAAAACCTTTTGTGTGCTTTTCATTGATAGGTTTTATTAGGATTTTACAAATAAAGAAAACACAAGTTTTACTATGTAACTCGATCAACTTTACACTAATAGAGACTGAAGTTTTTAACCCATTTTTTTAAACTTTAAATAGCTTCAGAAAAGTCAGTATTTTTTTTAAAATTATGCCTAAACTTTAACTAGGCCATCTTATGTGTAGTAAAGAACACATAAATATTCTTTACTACCAACCATTTCCTCACCGTCCAGGACTTTGCAAGCTCCCCTTCAGAAGAAAACAATCCCCACACTATGATGCTGCCACCACCATTCTTGTGTAAGATGATGCAAGATGTTTCTTTTCTCTCTTTCGCTCTCATCTGAGCAGAGCAGTTTTTTCTATGTTTGCTGGATTGTTCACATAGTTTTTGGCAAACTGCAACACAGCTCCATGTGGCTTTCTTACATCAAAGGCTTTCTGTGTGCCAAACCTTTATTAAAAAAAAAAGAAAAAAACTCACAGATTTGATTTGAGTGGGGTGCGTGCAAGAGCGTGTGCTGTTTTTCTTCAGGACAAAAAAGTGCCTCTCTGAAATCTTTTTACTATGTGTTGCTTGTGACCCAAGACGGCAAATAAAAATAAGTGATATTCAAGCTACATCTGTAAAAAAAGCCCAAACAAACAAACAAAACAAATCCCATCACTACAAACTCAGACGGCGGTTCCATGTGCCGTACAGCTTTCCCCTTTTTCCACATCAGGACCTGAAGCCCTGACATATCTGTAGATTCCTCACTAATGTTTCAGTTTTTACGAGTAAATGCACAGCTCATTTTACTTTTTATAGGTAAATGTTTGAGTAAAATGAACATTGTTCTTTTATTCTATCAACTACTGAGAGCATGTCTCTGAAATTCCAAGCAAAAATTTGATATTTTTCATTAAAATAATGAAAAAGATGCAGCGCTTTTAAGCCTCTAAAAATGGAAAGAAAACAAGTTCATACTATTTTAGAAACAATAATACCAATGTCTTAACTCAGAAATCAATATTTGGTGGAATAACTGCAATCCAGAGGATTCTTCATTTTTTCCAGAGCTTTGCATGGAAACTGTTTGAGACTTTCCTTCCTCTTTCACATTTGCACACCACTTTATGTTGGTCAGCAGCAGAAAATCCCAGAAAAATACGCTGAAGCACCTGGTTGTCACTGTGTTTTATTCAGTATGAAAATCACTTTCAAATTCATATAAAATGTATCTCACTCTCCTGCATTGCAATCATCTGACGCAGCGCTTTCATCACTTTCACTGGAGAAATAGGAAATTCTTCAGTCGGCCTCCTTGCCTCTGTCATTCTGTAAATAAGTTGAGACGCTGACTGCATTAGAGAGGGCGTGTCGAGCATCTTGACACATTTGATAACATTTCTCAGAAGCGTTTTTATCAGCTCCTCTTTTGGGCTGTCCCGAACAGCAGATATGCAAAAGAAAGTCAGTGCGACAGGAGGACGGGCCTAGTGTCCATTGTCTCAGATATTTTTTAATGAAATAGTTAGAAAAATGTAAAAAAAAAAAAAAAAAAAAAAAACCTTATCTTCCTATCCAGGCACATCTTTATTCACACAAAAACAGAGTGCCATTTTTAGCATGAGGCGAATTATTTTCTCCTTTAAACACGCAGATTAACAAGTCATTTATGCTTCTTTGTTGTGCTGCAGAGAAAAAGAGGCAAAATACAGTTTAAAAACAATCAAATAGAAAATGAAAAAGTACTAAATAACCGACACAACCATGATTTAAAAGGTCATTAAGTGAGCGATATGTGCCCTTAAACTTGACTCCAGCTGTTATATCATTTCGCAGCACGATGCATTCTCGTTTGAGAAGAAATTGAGTAATTTTGTTTTGCAATTTCTTGTTCTTGTGCGTTTTATTAGAACGGCTCCACGGGAAAACAGACTCAAAGCCTGTTGGCGAAACGCAGAGAAGTCGACTGGTTTGCACAAAAAGGAGTAAGGAAAACAAAAAGTACAACTCGGGATCGTAAAAATCCATATTCTGGCGTTCCAAGAAACTAAAAAAAATAAAATCAACTCTCCACCACTGACTGATGGTTTAGGAATTTTGCGCTGAATTGGATTTGCTGAATTTACCATCAGGCACCTTCGTTTTGATCCAATCTATACAAAAGAGGCTGTTCCACAGTTTGGGTTGCTTGTTTTGCTGAAACTCTGCAAACCAAAGCCAGCTGTGTGATTCAGAGACAAAACGCTTTCTGCCAACTTCTCCTAAGAAACCGGACTTGGATGGACTTCGTCTAATAACAACAAACAGTTAAGAGTGTCCAAGACGGAGCGTTTTAGTTTATTATCGTTTCTCCAAGTGCTGGATCACCTGAATTTATTTCTTCTTGCTGTCGTATCTAACACCAGCAGGAAGAAAACTACCAAAAACATCTGTTTGGACAGAGATGCTCACATTTGTAGATGATTATGTGATTATATGTGCTTAGTTTGCAGAATGTGAATTCACCCACCTTTGCTCAGATATCCCTTAACAAGCAACTAATGGCCTGAAGATGCAATTGATAAATAATTTTAGCAAGCTTAAACTCTTTTGTGAAGTTTTCATAAAGTCTCAACTTTCTGGTAAACATGCAAAGCATTACGACTGACAAAACCCCCCCGGCAGAGCTCGCCACTCTGAACATCCTGCAGCCACAGGTTTTAAGGATGAAAGTAGAGCTAAAAATAAAAAGAGGGAATTTTGAAAACGGTTTTATCCATCCATCCATCCATTCTCCGACACCCTTCTCCCTAACGGGGTTGGGAGTTGCTGGTGCCTATCTCCAGCAGCGTTCCGGGCGAGAGGCGGGGTTCACCCTGGACAGGTCGCCAGTCTGTCGCAGGGCAACACAAAGACAAACAGGACAAACAACCATGCACACACACACACACACCTAGGGAGAATTTGGGAAGGCCAATTAACCTGACAGTCATGTTTTTGGACTGTGGGAGGAAGCCGGAGAACCCGGAGAGAACCCACGCATGCACAGGGAGAACATGCAAACTCCGTGCAGAAAGACCCCGGGCCGGGAATCGAACCCAGGACCTTCTTGCTGCAAGAACAGCGCTACCCACTGCGCCACTGTGCAGCCCCGAAAATGGTTTTAATTTTTTAATATTCAAAAAACCTTCAATTTCGCTATTGCAATGTTTCCCCTAAATAATAACTTACAATTAAAATTCACCTTACCAGACGTAGGTAAGGTGAATAAGTTTGTTCATGCTATAAGTCATTATAAAACGTGCCATACCATGATATCCCTACTACTTCCTGTCGTCTTCTTTGTGGTTTCCGCCAGCAGAAACATCCGGTTGTTGATCATGTGACTCTTGTGTTTCCGTTGCAGTTTTGCGAAACGAACCAAATTCCATTTAAATCTCTCAAAAAATCACCTCATTGAACTTTTTTGTCAAATCTCTGTGTTTCCTTTAAGCAAATTTATTTTCGAAATGTCAAATTGCGCACTGCAATGGAAAAGCAGCTGGTGTCTGATAAATGTAATGTTTGGGTTTCACATTCAGAAGTGAGTGAACTTTTTTTTTTTTTGCCATGTTCAGTTTTTGGTTTTTTTTTTAAAAACCCAAAAACTTTCTGCTCAACAGCTTTCTGCTCAACAGCAAAATCCAGTTGTTGTTTTTGTTGTTGTTAAATTTCATTTTAGGCATTCAGTGGAAACCACTGCTGCTCATTTTCAGCTCATTCTCAGCTTTTTCTCCAAAAAGATGAAGTCAGTTTGCTTTACCTCAAGAAATGTTGCCTCAGCCAACATCAGATGCATGTAGGCCTCCAGAACAGAGATGGCTGGGGGGGAAGGCCAGTTTGTGAGGGGCGAGCTTAAAAGACATCTGCTGTTGATTTCTATCTCAACTGGAGGTTAGCGGCCCCGGGCCTCGTTATAGGGACAATATCTGACTCACCGGTGGAGCTGCTGCATTGTGGGAACTGATGTTATCTCACAATTCTTCTGCAGTGGATGTTGCTTCAGAACATTCTGGATCTGACCAGAAGAAACCCTCCAGACCTATTTGGAGAAACTTCCAGATCCACTGATACTTGCAGGATTTAATAGCGAATACGTAACGTGCGTGTTTCCAGGTGAGAACCGTCACGTTGTTCTCTCTTGTTTCTCCATCGCTGGCTTCCTCCTCACTGGAACCTTCTGCAGGTGGTTGGAGGTGTTTCAGCGCTGCCACCGCTGAACAAAAACACTGCATAAATAGACTGAGCTGTGGACTTGTTCCAGGTGTTGTGTGAGTCACCGACCTCAGGTGTGGGACGTGGCTCCCGGGGGGGTCGGTGTGCACTAGTGGTATGCAGCAGATGGTAAGCCGAGATGAGGCAGAACAAAATATGACGAGGAAGGAAGGGCAAAAATGGCTTAATCTCCGATTGTACTCATGATTCATGAAGCAAAAGCATCGAGCAATTCTTCAAAGTAAAAATTATATGTTACATGTTTTAGACTTCTAAAAATAAATGCTTTTCAAAATTGGAACGTTTCCAAGAATATGACAGATTTATGAAGTGGATTCTTTTTATACATTTTCTCTCTTGAAGACAAATGTTGCTTTTTTTAAGAGGATTTCAAGTGATCGACACACACAAAGCAGAGCTTGAACGGCCCCTGAAAACACAAGCTTTCACTCAAGACATAAGTTAGAATTGTGCGTTAAAATGGTCAAAGCACAGATATAAGTCTAAACGAGAAGCTGCAAGGAAATTTCTAAATGTATGTTCAAAGCTTATCTCTCTTTTTTTTATTTTTCATTCACATGAAAACACCTGCAAAGGGTTTTTTTCACACCTCCACACCTACTGGTGGCGCTAAACGGGGAGAAGAGGACACGCGCATAAAGCGAGGTCAGCATAAACACAAGAAGAGAATGAGTGGCTGAAATGTTGTGCAGCTCCTGCAGGGCAACCGCAAACTTGCAGTCCGGCATTGTTGTTGTTATGTAGGTAAGTATGATGAGTTTGGGGTCACAGGTCAGGCTAAAACATATGTATTTTAATGATCACTCTAGAACACTCTGAAAAGTATTACAGAACAAAATATGAGTTTCTGGGACTTTCGATAACCTTTTAAGACGTAATATAATGTTCTATGTTGGATGTTCCACTTGGTCCTGTGCTTTTCCAGAAGTTTCTAATACCAGCATTTTCTACAAAGTTCTAAAATATTCTGTGGCACTTTAAGTAAACAACCTGAGCAGTATGTAGGGCAGACAGGCAGGCCTCTGGGAGGTTTGCCGCTTTCTGAAATTCTCACTCCAGAACCACTTTCCAAGAAAAAGAAATCGCTTAGGGTCCCGTAAAACTTTCCTGTTTTAGACAACAGCATTCCTGAATAGACTGCAGCTAAGCCTGAGTTATTTTTCAAAGAACAATGGGCAAAATCTCACTCTCTCTACGCACAAAGCTGGTAGAGAGACGTTTCAGAAGACATAGTTCAGCACTAACAGTATAAATGCATGGCGCACACACACACACAAAAAAAGATTGAATTTTATGTGTTTTGTGTTGGTTTATCAGAATTCCCAATAAATGACTCTGGAGTTTCAGGTCGTAACGCAACGAAATGTTCACACCCCTTGAAGTCTCCCATTCACAGGACGCTGCGCAAAGACTCTTCACCTTCTGTCCACTGCTGACCGGCAGTAAACCTCCTCTCTCCTGCCCCACCCCCACACTTTCATTTAGGCAGTAGCTTAGCAATTTAACTAAATAGGCTTACTTGTGAGACTCATCTGCTTTTCCAATCTCGGCCCGCACTCCTCTGCTTTCTCACAGTTTATGCAAGCACTTAAGTTGTGCTTTGATTCGGTGTCATTCTTCCCGGTCGTGGCTGCTGGACTGTAAAAACCCCTCCGAAACGACGTGCGGATACTCTTAAAAGCTTTGAAAAGAACCCGCAGTGATCCGGGTCAATAAAATGGAAAAATAAAAATAAAAAATACACCTTCGTGATGTCTGCTATTGGAGGACTGTCATTTTTTCTTCTTCTTTCTTTTTTTTTCAAAGCAGCGATGAAGCAGGAGGAATTTGCTGCTCATCGAGCTGGAATGCCTGTTTCCCAGAGAAAACGCGCTCTTGTTGCAGAGCATTGATAACCCTGTGCTACTCTGCAGCCACCATCTGCAAAGCAGATCCCTGTTGACTGTACGGCTGCTTTCAGAGGGGAAGCAGTTCAGAGTGTTTACATCGGACTGCTCTCTTCTAGGAAGACTAAGCGATATCCACGTTTTTTGTTTTGTTTCTTTGTTTTTTTTTGTGTGTTTTTTTTTTTATCCCTGCAGAATGGTTGATGTTTGTCTTTCCTCCAATGTTTTTGATCTAATCTCATTTTCCCTTTCATGGTCAAATGTCCAAAAGTTTCTAAGTGACAGCTGACAAGCCGAATGAGTGAGTTCACTGTGACCGTCCAACTGAACTCATTAAAATGGAGATAGTAAAAGAAGGGAGGAACATTTTTCCTATGGGATGAGTGCGTGTGTGCGTGTGTGTGTGTGTGTGTGTGTGCGTGTGTGTGTGTGTGTTGCACAACTTTGCATCTTTCTTCTAAAATCTCCAGGTAATGCATTACATTCACAACGCTATTGGTTGTCACTGGTAACAGCTCTGTAAGTGAGCATTTGAGGCCCAAAGTCTCAACTAGAAGTACAGTTCATGTTTACGAGCATAAGTATGGTAGGCCATCTTAACATATAATGAAACCATCCTCAGAGATTACATTTTTATTAGAAGACTTCTTCTTTTTTAACTTCACATTTTACTGGGCAGGATTTAATCAAAGATATATAAACTGACAGGAAAATTACAAAGATTAAGATTCAGTGAAAATCTAAAAGTGGTTGTGTGGTTATCTACTTCCGCTGTATTGGCTGTATTTCAATTTTTTCTTTTTTTAAAATAACTTTTTAGGTATTTAGATTAATTTCTATAGTTTTTTTTTATACTGTTCCTAGAACTGATGGACCCATGTTTCAGCTCCTGATTAACAAATAAAATTGTTGGGGGATAAAACTGACAAAAAAAAATAATGGCACATAAAAATGGACTGAAAATGAACTAATGACTAAGATATTACTTATTGGTTCAATAGAATTATTTTTCAAAATAAATAATAAAACAGACCAGGACAAAAATGATGGCATCTCAGGAAAAGATTGGAAATATTTTTTTCAATTTAGCTCACTCTGACACATGGCAGCATTTTTATTCCAGCATAAAATAATTAGGCTCTGATTCCTGAAGGGACATTTTATGACAATGGCTTGAAATAGGAATTTGACATTTTCATTTTTCATTTTTATTTTTAACCAAGCTGCATTATTTATTTGTGTATTATGGGGTGAAAGGATGCCCGTGGACAGAACTACATAATGTGATTTTAAGAAATAATTAACAGTAAATCTACTAAAGATGACCAATAAATATTTGATATCATAATGTATTCATTTGTTTTATAGCTTCATGAGGGACAATGAAAATAAGTGTCAACTGAATATTTATTATTTATAATAAAAAGATTAAATTAAAAGTTTTTTTTTCTGTTTCAGTGTTTTAAATGAAGCATTTCAACATATATTTAAGGAGGAGGAATCTGTCTCATAACGCACCGTAATAACACGGTGGCCGTTTTGACAAAGATGTGAACAAATAAAGTGTTTATTAAAGGGTTACAGCTTCAACATCAGGCGTGAAAAGCTCCCCGTATTGTATGATAAGCTGTCTTGCCATACCCGCGTCCCTCAGTTTGACGCCGCGCCGTGACGCTGAGCTGACAGAGGAAAGCTGCTCCAGCCGGAGGACGGAGGGGTGGGGGAGAGAGAGAGAGCCAGCGATGGCTTCTCTCAGGCAGGAGCACCGCTACGGGCTCTCCTGTGGAAAGACGACCAGAACCGGCTCTGGCATCACCCTGTACCACGTCAAGCTGACGGACACGGCCATTAGAGCGCTGGAAGCCTACCAAAACCTCACGGTGCGCCATTATTGTTCTTAATTAACCTGTTTGTGTTTGTGCCTCTTTAAGAAGGGCCGTGTGTGACCGTGTTTCTTTTTTTTTTCTTTTCCCGCGTTTGAAAAAGTTTCCACTTTCTCATTAGTGATATTGCTGGTCTGCTCGTGTTTGTGTTTGTGTTATATTTGCGCAAACGCCGCAGAGTCTCTACTGTCAGTCTGAGGCTGCTTGTTTCTGCTGGACCAGTCTCCCTGACACACGGGGGAGGTGGGACAGAACCCTGTGATTAATTTAAAAAAGAAAAAAAAAAAAAAAGCTCAGCTGTTTCTTTGAAACTCCTATCAATGTTAGAAGATCTCAGTGCAGCAACGCGGATGCTTATCTGATCTGAAAAGCTTTGTCTCATAATTAGCTCCAAACCTTTGAGAAGCATTATTGATTGTGTAACTTCCATCCGAACTGATTACAGCATGACTGTGTTCACTGTGCAAAAACCTAGAGCATTTACTTTTGCACTAAAGCTGAGATTAATTGCCCCCTTCCTTTTCCTCCCTTTCCTCTGCAGGGAGTTTTGCAAAATGAGACATCAATCTGTTTCAAAGGAAACCACGGGGTAAGTTTTTTTTTTTTAAACATTTGATTTCATTTCCATTCCTATGTTTTAGTTTCACGCACATGCAGAAGAAACACTTTCTTTCAAACTCTTTCTGTAGACCCTTCTGCAGCTTAGCTCATTTGCTTAAATGGATGAAGCTGCATTACAGGACACAAGTGGCAGTGTTTAAAAAAAAAAAAAAAAAAAAAAAAGAGGCAGCCATCTCTTCTTATGCAAGAAAGATAAATAAGATCCAATCATCTCTTCTTGACCTGACTCGTCACACTTGGCCGACGCCTCGCCTCAGAGGGTGGCCGAGCTGCCACCCTCTGAGCAGAGGGAGGGCAGCGGATCGGAGCCGTGCGGGTTACTGGGTCAGGCCCATGACTGTGCGGGGGGGATTTGTTGGGTCAGCAAGCGGTGTTGGGAACAGAGAGGAGCGAAGGCGACGTTGGAGCTGGAGTCGACCTGAGAAGTTGTTGATGAGTCAGAGAACATTGTGTGTTTTTTCCTATATCTGGTTAAATTATTCACATGGCCTTCAGCCCCCCTCATCCACCTCTTCTCTGCAGTTTAGTCTCTGGTTTTCGCACACGGTAATCGATTTCTTTTTGACGGGGCTCAGTCAGATGGGACGGAGAGCGTCTGTGCATATCAGTGTGAAAGAACTTTGACTAGGCCATTCTGACACGCTTGTGATTTGATCTGAGCTTGGAGTGGCCAATCATCACACAACAGTGGTTTTATTGTGACAACAATTTACCAGATGATGTTATTTTTTTTCTTTCTTTTCACTGAAGGCTCACTCTTTCTTTATCATGACGAGTTGAGGGAACGGTTTGCCAAAATGGCCCAGTTCTAAAGTTTGTCCACTCTTGTTTATCAGTAGCCTTATTGATGAAGGCTACTTTTATAAATTGCCCATTGGTTTGTGGTTTGGTTTTAAATAATTATTGCAGTGTATTTTCACCAATTTGTGATCTGTTAAATCATACTTGATCACATCAATGGGTCCGGGGAACGCGGGTGGAAATTAGCGGGGGTTTTTTGCCCTTTTCTTTATTTTTGCTAAAACCTGATATCATACGTCTCTCCTTTTTAAAAGGTTGATGAAATGTTTTACATTCTCAGCGTAAATAAACGGAGTATAAATTTCATGACAGCTGGAATCAACACTCGTATCTTTAAGAATATGTTTAGGTGTTTTCACCTTGTGCTACTTAGCAGTGAGATCGCACGTCTTCCTGTAACAGTTTTTCTGAAGTAGTCTCGTTAGTAATCGGTAAGTTGTTCTTCATCGCGGTTTGTCTTTGTTCTATTGTTTGTTTTTTTTCCTTAGGACCTCTGTAGGTGATTGCATGGCTTTCCTTTAGCAGCATGCAGCCACAGCCCCAGCAATACATTGCCAAGAAGGACTGCAAT
This sequence comes from Poeciliopsis turneri, assembly GCA_922788865.1. Lineage (NCBI taxonomy): Eukaryota > Metazoa > Chordata > Actinopteri > Cyprinodontiformes > Poeciliidae > Poeciliopsis > Poeciliopsis turneri. The sequence goes on from CAKLNU010000257.1 coordinate 124,928, forward strand.
GAATTTAAGACGTTGTTTTATTTTATCAATCACTTTTATTGCATAAATACCAGAAGATATTACGACAAACTTTTAAGATCATCTTTTTGTGTTGCTACTGAAGAAAAGCATTCTCACTGCATGATTTCACATTGGGAGTTTGTCTAGTCAGGTTGTTCTGCAAGTGTTACATTTTCAACCACATTTAGATCTTCATATGTAGGACAGAGATTTTTTTTTTTTTTTCGTTTGAGAACAACTTTACCGACGTATTTGCTCCATGCAGAGAAACTGCACCTCCTGTAACTATACATGCTACTTGTTTAATCTGTTGTACAAAATCCTGATACAACAAATGATGTCTGAAGACAAAATGTGGAAAAAAAAAAGGCAATGTTTCCAAAGCACTGTGCGTCAGATTTGAGACATAATATCTCACCAGCCTGTCTTTGTCTCTTGGGATGTCGGCGCTGGATGTGCAGTAAACAGCCTGAACTGTGTGTGTTTTGACTTGAGCAGGGAGCAGCTGTGTCCTTGGGGAATAGTTACTTTTCAGTCAATGCTAATTGCCCGGGCTGCTTGGAAAGAGTCGCAGCCCCCCTCCCTGCCGGTCACGGCGAAATGTTTTAAGGCTCGAGTGGTGACGAGTTTTAAAGGGGGCAATCATCAGACCGGTTAAACCTGATGAGGTGTCTGAGTGGGGAAGTGTTTGCCTACTTCTGGAAAGTTTCCATTTCGAAACTGAATGGTCCCTAGTTTTAAGTGAGGATATTAAACCTGCATTGCTGCAGGGTTTGCTGACAGCTCTGTGTGGAGGTGAAAAGGAAGTCAGCTTCTTCTTCTTTATTGTTTTCTTTGGACCTGAGGGAGTTGTGTCTCTGGAAGCCCCAGAGTTGCAGAGCGTTCAGATCAATATGTGTAGAGTTGAGGTCAGAATTGTAAACTCCTCTGATGAAATCACACAGAACTCTCAATGTTTCCACAACAATTGATCAGGGTATTTTAATGATGCGTTGAATCGGAACAAGCTCGATATTTTCCAGTTGCGTGATTGCTTGTTTTTCGTGTCGTCCTCTTTTCTCTTTTTCTACCAAAAACTGGATGTCAAAAGTCTTGCATCGGTCTCAACAGCTGGAAGGGCCGTTTTGTTTGCGGAGACATCGGAATCCGTTTAGTCGTTTTTATAAAGCTAAACAAAGTGTTAAATATTGGTTAGAAATTCAAGTTTACTAATCTTCAAGAGATTCTACTAGCATTATTTTTCCATCCCCATTATATAGCTTGAAAATATCATCATTTTTATCACAATAATCTCTGGGACAATTTATTGTCCAGCAAAGTTTGTTACGGTGACGGGCCTAATCTGGGACAAACCTGAGCATTCAGTGAGCTTTAAATCCACACCTGAGTGATCAATCAACATTGAACCTCACATAAAGAACTCAGGACCAGTGAACGTTTGAATGCTTTGCGGTAAGAACCAAATTCAACACATGCGCACAAGAAAAGAGATGAGTTTAGGCCTCAGACAGAAGGTAGTAGACGCTTGTTGTGGCGCAACACTGCCATTTAAAAACATTTCAGCTGTACGGTAAATTATTGTGACGCACCAGGAGACAAGTTCTGTTGGAAACAAATTTGGGAGTGGCCTTGTAAACTCTGGAGAGAAAAATAATCGGAGACGTCAACAAAGATCCACGGGTCTCCGTCAGGGTGACTGTTGCCGAGCTTCTCCATCATGGAGGACTTGGGGTGGCAAAGGTCAAAGTTTACGCCTCAGCGATTTGCCGTGGGAAAGTGGGATGGTATATACTTTAAGAGAAATGTGCCAACCTAGAGAGGACCTGGAAAGAGAGGCGGTCGTAAAAGTTTTCTGTGATTTCGTCAGCTGAAGAATGAAAGCTTGAAGCTAACAGTCCTAGCTTTAATTTCGTTGGGATTTTATGTGACGGATCAACAAAAAGTTCCTCCTTACTGATATGTGGTTTTCAGACGTTTCTGTAAAACAAAGTTATTAACATATTTGTTAGTATTCTCATTGTTTCTGAAGTTATAGAAAGATCTCAAAACATCCAGAGTGTTGAGTGGGACCTTTTCTGTTTTTTTTTATTTAAAGGATTGGAGCACACCCCTCCCAGTGTGTAGAACAGAGGCCTAAGGTTAATATCCAAATGAATGTTTAGAGGTAATTACAGGAGCTGTAGTGCTCTTGATTACAGACTGAGGCATCATGACTTGTGTTTGCATTAGCTTTCACTGTCTGCTCGGCTAAGACGTCGACGAGTGTTTGTGTCTGGACCAGCCAGGCACTTCATCGGTACCATGAGGAGGAACGCTACCGCGAACTCTCCCCTGCTCCTGTTTTCGCCTTGCTCCCTGGTTTGACTCTCACCTTCTGTGTGTATAATTATGTACCTTAAAGCTGTCTTGTCTGCATGTGTGCAGATTGCTATGGTGCAGATAGCGTGAAAACACCACGGTTTTACCACATGGCTGTATTTAGGAGGCACAAGTCAAGCAAGCTGATGTGCTCTGGGTAATTAGTAGGGCTGTCTGCTCCGGCTGCATGACAGACAACTGCTGTTTTAAAACAGTTACCGTAATAAGACTGATGAAAATGTCCTGTTACATAGGAGGTTCCTCGTTTTCTTTCAAATCTCTCCGTAATAATGCATTTTAAAAAAGCAAAACTATTTAAAGACTCATGATGAAAAGGGGGGGAAATATTCAAAATCTCTTCATTGTACACGGCAGTTCAACAAGTAAATCTCTGACCAACATCTTGAGACCAAGTTCAGCCGTCGTCAGGTTCCCCTGCTGTGCTACAAACTCTTCTTCTGCACCACGTTAACAGAGATGGAGCAAACGATCCCCCTCCAATCAGGCGGGAGGCAGGTTGTCACCTGTCAGCAAAAGGGAAGTAACATCACAGTTTATCAATGGCAAATAATTCAAAAACCAAAAGTGGGGAAATTTGGTAAAAGTAATGATAAATAAAATCAATAAATAAAAACAAAAAGAATCTTTCTGGAAATGCACTTCAAATACTGGAATATCACATTGGGCGTTTATAGCAACGTTTCTAGTTTACTGTGATACATTTCTTTTCATCTGACTTTGATTTATCTGACACAGTGAGTTTCAGTTAATGATGTTTAAAAACTCCCAAAAATGTTCATATTCGCTGGATTTCTATTTTGTAGTTGTTTTTTCCCTCCCACAGTTTGTCTAATAAAGATGAATAAATGTGCTTAAATGCAGTAACCATGAGCGTTTTGGTGATTCAGCACTTCGTTGTGTGACTGGTGTCCTGAAGAAACATTTTGAAAACTGGCATGTTTTTCCAAGATCAGTATTGATTTCTGTCTCATTTAGTCACAACCATAACAGACAGAAGTGGTAAATAGTTCTTATTGTCACTTTTATTGGTGCCACAAAATATTGTGATAGAACATCAGTCAGTGCATTTAGCAACATTTCAAGCGACAAAATCAGAATCGGCCAGTGTGACTTTTTAAAGAAGCTTCGATTGGTGCAGCCCCGCTGCTTCATTTGGCATCTTTAAACCTCGGAAGCAGAACGGCAAAAACTTTTCATACGCCTCCGAAACCAGTTTCCCCGAGCGTATTTCGTCGCTCATTTTTAAAACATGTTTATTGGCGGTGAGCTGTGTGTGGATGCTGTTTGTTTGTCCTGGGCGATGTGAAGACGTGAGGTCTTCGTGTCCCACCTCCTCCGTCCCGCCGTGCTTCAGATGAAGGCGGCTCCTCCCTCCGTGTGTTTCTGTGGAGCTGAAATGGACGTTTTCGCCGCTCGGTCTACTGTTGGCGTAGGTTTTTAAAGGAAGGGTTTGTTTCTGCCTGTGTGTCTTCACGCTGGCTGTGCTGCGACCCTGACAGTGCCCTCTGATTGTGTGCTGTCGCCTCTGATTTGAATAACAATGAGCAGGGGAATGCAGGCTATGCGGTGTCACCCTGCCTGGGTCTCCCAAAGTGAATCCAGTTTTTCATCCTAATGCGCTGCCGTCAGCCCCAATGCGTGGAGGCCTCGCCTTGTGCCCAGAGCGATAGAAGAATCCCTACTGCGAGTCCAATCATCTGGAAGCTAACGCTAAGCATGCTCCGAACTCACTCTAAAGATTATCAAATTGATTTTTTTTTTTTAATGTCTGACATCTTCACAGTTCCTTGCGATTTACACTCCTTGAATATTTCCACATTTCTAGTGAGACAATCCAAAGACCACTTTATTTTTTGCTGCTTTATTTTTTTAGTGATTCTATGTGAAAGAGCAGCGCAGAGTAATGCATATTCTTGTAGTGGAAGCAAAATGATCCAGGGTTTCAAAAACTCTAAAAAGTGCGGCATGCCAGATCTAGGATAAGCTGTTGATAACATCAATTTTCAAGTCTTGGGCTCAGATTTGTAATTGGATAAAGGGCCTGACTTTGACTAGGCCATTTGTACAAGTATAGTAAATGTGCTTGGATCTAAACCGCCGCACTTCAGCTCTGGCTGTAAGTTTATTGTTATGGTCCTGCTGGATGATGAAATTTGGTTTTGCCAGACTTTTATTTATGGGTATCAGAAATAAGGAGGCTAAATATACAAAGTGTCTGCAGGTTTTACCAACTCAGACTTTTAAAGACCTCAAGACCATCATGAATGAAATGTAAGACATGCATAACGACATAAATGTACAGAAGAAAATGTTATGTTTTATACAGAGTTAGTGCAGTGATATGGACTTCTACTGCCCAGTAGCATCGCATGGGTTGGTAACAGCCAGCTGGAGAGAAATTTCCCTTATCCATGATATTGATAGATGCAACACACAAAAAAAAGCTACATAGGGTATGCTAGCAGCCAGTTACAACAGCCTGTAAAAAGTCACTGAACAGAATGAATATGTCTGCATTTGACTAAAGCAACAAATATTTGTCCAAATAACACATATCTAAGGCCAAATTGCATTTATTAAAATGAATTAAAGACAGATTAAGGTCTTGATTTTAGATGCTTGCATTAAGAATCATGAAGGTTGCATGGACAACCTGATATGTGGAGAAAAATGTCCTTCAACTTCAAAGCTCTCCACTATTTATTTGTCTATTACATAAATCAATACTGTAATACTTTAAAGTTGGTGATTTTTAATGTGACAAAATGTGAAAAAAAAGTTGAGCTCTTTAGAAGGACATTGTGAAATATTTACCAACATATATAGTCCCGGATTGCTACTTTTGTGCAAAAATCCCTTGCAAGTGTTATTTTTACACTGAAATACTGCCTGCTCTGTTTTTCAGTAATCTCTTTATCGTGATTTATGTGCTGTGTATTTCGCCCAGCGAAACCACTCCCAAAGATTTACATAATTAGCATCGGCCAACAAGTGCCAAGTTGTTTTGGGATTATGACTGGGGAGGGGGGGGTTCTGGTGCCGCTTCTCAAACACCAGGAATGAAAATCTTTTTGCACTGACTGGATTACCTGTTGGCTTTTTGAGACAAACTTGAGACGAACTTCCCCTCGGCACGCTTGAAATATGTCCTCCTGCGTCTGATTAAGCTGCGTGAGCATATCTGGGCTTGCTGAGGAATGAGTCCTGTATAATTGCCTCGTGTAAAAAAGCTCACCGTATCATTTAATGAGACCCCAAACCTTTCTGTATCCCGACACGTGTGGCGTCCCACTCAAACGTTGTTCGCCGCTCGTTTTTATTTCAGAGTTTGTTGAAGTTGACAGATCGACCCCGCGGCAGCTGCCCCAGACGTGTGGGTTCCTTGTAGTGGGGGGCAACACCCTCGGGGGCATTCTTGTGGCACCCCTTCCCCGACCATTACTTACTTACTTACCTGCCTGTCTGCCCCTTTCTCTGCCAGTTGTGCAGCTACCGACTGCAGCTCTGCAAAATTGCAAATGAAAAAGGAATGGAAGGTGATTACAGGCTGGGACTTGATTACATGCACTGTCTCCCAGTCATGGCAGCCACATTAATCACCCCGATGTCGCCATGTGAAACTCAGCAAGGGAGAGAAGACTCTCTCTGCAGCTCCGAGCTTCAAGGGGCCGACCGAGAGGCTCGTAAAACACGTGGCTCGCCTTTAAACGTGAGCCCATTTCTCTCTGCTGTGCTGATCTCCGTCTCTCCTCCCTGCTTCTGGAAATACAGACGCACATTGTGTTTGGCATCTCTGTCCTCCATTGTAGCCGTGTTGGTGGGGTGGAGGGCACTTGTCTTTAGTGGCATGTGTCAACTTGTGGTCCTGGGAACAATTCCCCTCTTTTGTTTGCAGTGAGATGATGAGAAGTGGCGTTTACTGAAGTGTGGCTAGGATGTGTGTGTGTGCGTGTGTGTCTTTCTGAGGCAGGGGTGAGGATGTTTGCTCATCGTCCGACTCGGCCTCTCCGCCTCCCTCGTCTTTCTTACGAGTGGCAGTAAGGCTGATTATGTCCTGCTGAGGGAAGCTGGAGCTGAGCCCTGCTTTGGCTCGCGCTGGATTAACACACTCTCACTCGCAGATTTTGCGTTAGCTGTGGCCGGCCTGGAGTGACCCGTCTCCCCAGGACTCCCCCTCCATTGATAGCAAGACAGGGGGTGGTGGCGGCAGGTTTTGCACGTCTTCCCTGACCTCCCCCGTCTGCTGCGAAGGGTGCGGGGGGGAGTGGTTCCCGTGGCATCCCACTCCAGAACCAGGGAGGCGGGGACAAAAGACGGGCTGTTTTCAGAGGGCCATTACTCAGGGCTGCAGAGGATGTGGAAACAATGGCCTGCAGGAGATCTACACCCAAACCCTCGCATTCAACCGAAAAGCTCACAGGAAACATGATCCCCCGTTCACCGGCGGTTGTTTCTCACAGGTTTATGCTTTGGTGAAGCATAAACCTTCACCAAAGCATGTGGAGAAATTTTGGACAGTTTAGAGAGAACTGCAGGTCATATGAGATTGTGTCCCCATCAGGCACAGGCTGTCAGGAGATTCTCACACTATGAGAACTTTATAAAGATCCCAACATAAATGTGTAAAATGATCGACTTGCTTTTGTTTTAAACAGAAAGTTTGAACTAAACTTTTGACCTTAATAAAAGAAAAACATGAATGGAATCCACCTGAATTGTAAATTGGATGTTTGGCTAAATATTTTAGGTAACATTTAGTCTGTTCCAGTATTTAGTCTGCCTCTGTATTTCTCTGCTTGCATCCCCATTGGAAAATTTATTGTTGATTATTGATCTTTTGTTTTGGTAATTTCACTTGATCAAGACTTTTCTAACATTCCACACCACAAAATAAGTAATAAAAATATGTCTGATTTGTGCTGGTATTGTATCGGGTCAGTACCGTATTGACCAGTACTCAGAGCTGTAATATTGATATCGTATCGGAAGTGAAAAGCTGTATCAGGACAGGCCTAATAAATCCAGTGGACCTCCTGTAATGATAGAAATTCCAATCTCTACTGATCTTTATCTTGTATCTAATTATTATATCAGTAGTGAAGGTTGAAGATCGACGGGAGGCTCTTTTGTTTTGAAACTCGTTTTGAAACCTCGCCATGCCTCAACGCCGAACGCTGGCTGTGATGTCGGCTGCTTTGCATCCAGAGCTGGTGACTGTTATCCGATCACAAACCGTCACTCCGGACGTTGGCCTCTTAATTTGATGGAACATAGAAGCAAATGACCTGGAAGCAGATTGCCGGGTGTCTAATCTGCAATAACATCGCACTTTGGCAAAGTCTTGAAGCCGATTTGTCCTGCATCCAGGAAACCTCCAGATGTTGCATCAAAAATTTCAGGTGATGTGAATTTACAGCCTAGAATTAAATGACCCAAACCAACAAACATGATTAAAGGTTAGACGATTAAAGGTTGGGGGGGGGGGGTTTTGCAGTTTTTATGGAGAACTGTAGAGTTTAGTGAACAATTTTTATAAGGTTTCTGTTTCTCAGACGTATGTCAGGCTTGAGGCATTTGGTATTAAACACATCACACTATCAGTTTAAAAGTTTGAAAACCACATTGATGAATGAATAGCAGAGCAGATGCATATTGCACGATGGACAAAAACCTGCAGAATTTTACTTTCAAACAGAAAAAGGCTCACTGGCATTTAAAACATATTGGAACGCTTGTCAGATTCTCCCTTCTCTTGCTTTGGAAATGTTCCCTTTGGCCTCCCGGTCCTTCATTAAGTTCCTTAAATAGACCCCAGCTATGGATTTCACCATTTCATTTTCTCAGTGCGCTGCTCATTTAAAGATTAGAAGTAACCCGCAGATTTTCTGAATATTTTTAACTTGAAAGGAATTCCATAAATGTTTCATCGTTCATGGTGAGTTAAGTGCAGGAACAGCCAGGTTTTTCTTTTGCAGACCTCCTCTCTGGGTTATAGGGATTGCTGTGTGTGTGCCTTCTCGGGGAGCTTGCTCCACTCTGGTGTGGGCCCCGGGTTGCTGGGAATTGCGAGTGCTTGTTGTAGTTCGCACAGCAGGAGTGGAGAAATATGGCAGCGGAGGCCGCGTGAGCAGTCGCCAGAAGATAAATGCCAGCTGGTGCTTTTTGTGTGCGGCTCGCGGCAGGACGCTCGGCGCTGTGGGGATCCCGGGACGGCACACACAACAATCCAGCAAACGCAGAACATGAATTATTGAATGTTGCTGCAGAAACGTCTCGTTACATTCAGGTTATTTACCTAGCACCAGGTTTCTGTCCACAGGCAACGCAATGGACGACACGTTACGCTGCCAACCAGCAGAACTAAGTGAAGTCAACCAGCCTGGTTGGAAAGCTCAAGTTTTGAGTTATTGTCCCTTTCAAATGGAATTACATCCCGTTTTATTTTGTCACATTATGACTTTAACTTGTTTTGGTGTGGTATACCAACACAGAGAAGTTCAAAACTGCAGTAGTTTGTAAAATAAATAATGATGCATGATGTCGCTCAGAGCATAAAGCGTAGAATCAAACTGAACAGATCTGCCCTTAAGGGTCAGGCGTATTGTTATCATGCCTGAGCTGGATTTATTTTTTTCAATGTCAGGACCAATACACATATTAATATGCATCTACGCTTCTGACGTTCACACGCTTCAAACTTTTTGGACTTTACATACACATGTCACACGGACACCTTTTTTTTTCTTTTTCTAAGAAACTGAGATCAACCTGAGCTGCCTGTAGCGCTGCGGCTCAGTTTGGATGAATTCCTGTGGTGACAGCCTACTTGTAAAGACACGTCAGCGGGCTGATAAGAAAATAGGAGGCAACGTCCCTGTTGCTTCGCTGTAAACTTGTGACAAAATGTCAAAGGTGATCCTTACAGGCAAATTCTGCACATGTGGTGATAAAACGTGTTTTTTCTTTTCTTTTTGCGTTTTTATTTGCCTCATCCCTTTTCGAGACGACGTTGTTTGTTGGCATAGCTCCAGAGCTTGTGCCCTGCATTTACATTCAGAGGGATGGATATTTGCATGCTTTAAAACAGAGCGCAGAGACGGCAGTTTTCAAATGTCCAGCATTATCAAGTTCACGCAGAGAATCAATTTCATTTTTAATTGTGGACATTTATGACATGAGGGGAGAACAAAAAGAGAAAAACGAACCAGTTGCAAAACTAATAAAATACCCTAAATGGTAAATCTGTGCTCCATAAAGCCAAAAAAAAACTTTTTTATATTATGATATTCTATTATGTGGCACATGACCAACTTAGCATCTTGCAAAAAAGACTTTTGGCTCTGACATTAGCTTACAGTGACTCCTGTTTATTGTGGCCCCCGCTATAGTTTGTCTCCTGGATGTTTTGAGATTCTTTAGCATAGCTTTTCTGAAGTTTTCCTTTTATTTATTTTTGCAAATACCAAACCAGCAGCACGTCATAAACGTTTGTCTGGTCAGTTGCTTCGTGGATCATGGATCATGTTATTCGTTTCTATTTGAAATATTTGTGTAGATTTTGGGAATACTTTTTGCTCGAGGTTATCTTACTGTAAAAAAAAAAATCTCATGCCGTCCAATTCCCGTTGTAGACAGAAAACGCAGCTTTTTCCCCCAGACGCTTCGGTTTTAATGTTGGTCTTTCTGCTGACACTGTGATGTTCTCGTACCTCTAGGGTGTGCCCGAAATCTCAACTCTTTGACGCCTGGGAAAGATCTCTAATATTTGAACTTTAGATGAACATCTTACGAATACTGTTTACCCAGCAGAGGCAAAGTAAGCCTCTGCATCCCTTTGACCTGTTCAGCGCTTCTCTGCTTTTGGATTTATTAAACAAACAGAACAGAGGAGACCAGAATAAGCCTCTGATTTTTTTTTGTTTTGTTTTTACATTAACTTTTCTCTTCTTGGATTATTCCAAGAGAGTATTTTTGTCCCAGGCCGTCCAAAAGCCAAAATAGGAAGAGATTTATGTTGATTACAACAACCTTGACTTGTTCAGCCCTGTGTTACTTGGCTACGCCGTATTTGGCTGCAGAGTTTGTGGAGATAATTGCTTTTTCTTGTGCAATATGTCAACAGTTTTGAAAGGCAATAAAAGACGCATTAATTCTCGATCGAGTTGACGAGTTCAAGGTATTGGCTGGTTCCGATGCGTGCACTTTTAGAGGATTCTTTAATTTTTTTAATTTTTTTTTTCCCCCTCCCTGTTTTCCTCACAGTACTTCAAGATCCCAACTCCAACTCCAGAGTCACCTTCTGCTCTGCGCATCTTCTCCTTCTACCTGTCCAGTGACAGCAAAGACCAGCCGCAGGCCAGCTTCGACTGCATCCATCAGTACATCTCAAGGTACGGAGGGGACCAGCTCCGGGCTATTTTCACCACAAACCAGTTCGATATTGATTTCTGGTTTAATTTAAAAAGTTAATCTCAAAACCAATCGGATTTTGAGATTGGTTTGTTTTTTCCACAAAAAAAAAACAAACAAACAAAAAAAGCAAAAGATTATTTTAAAATATTCTGTAATTTTGCATCCAACAGAAAATGGAGGAAATTCATGCATCAAAGTATTTTCCCCTCATGTAATCCAACTTTTAATAAGCTCCTGAAAAGTTGGGATTTTTTAAAAAAGTTGGTTGATGTGTTTATGCACCAAATCTAGTGTGTGTTCATAGTTTTGATTCCTTGAATGAACAGAAATGAAATGGGATTTTTCTGTACCTTACCAGCCAAATCACAGATGTCCGCTTCTGATATCTGACGGTTTGATTGATGCAGCTCTGATTTTCATTTTTGTAAGATGCAAATCAGCATAAGCCTGCTTGCCCCATCACAAGGGATGGCAAATTCTCTGTATTTGTTCTGGATCGATCCTCTCATTACTCAAACCTGAGGTTTTTTTTGTTTGTTTGTTTGTTTTTTTGTGCAGACGAGGCAGTTTGTATGATAACCTGGCGTGAAACTACAGGGGAAAAAAACTGAAACAAAAACTATAACCTGCTCTTTTTGCTTTTGGTAAAAAACATTTTACCTCTGCTTCAAAGAAACAGTATTTTAATCGTTTGGTATATTGTCATTTTTCCTGATGTGCTCATTTTAACGTAGCTCTGAGAGTCATGTTAATGAAAGTGATGCTTTCCTCCAGAAAATGTTTGGGTGGAAAAATTGGAAGATCACACTCACATGTTTTCAACGAGAAGCCGGGATATTCTCTGGCGAAAAATGGTACATCTGCAAGAAAAATATTACAGTTTCCCATAATAAACACATACATTTCTGACATTAAAACCTGGATGTTTTCTGACATCACAAAGTCAAATTTTGTAAGAAAAAAACTCTTAAATTGATCACCTGGGAGATTTAGCTGTTGTCACAGAAAAAGAACCAGAATGCATCTCACAATATCTGGATGAATGTCCCCTAAACTCACCACCTCCATGTTGAAGGACTTTTTTTCATCAGAAATGTCTGACTTTATAGTCTCCGTAAACTTCTGCATGTTTTTCCCTGCAAATGTCTGACTTTATGATGTCAGAAAACATCTTTGCTTAATGTCACAAACTTATGCCTTTAACCACGAACATATTTTATTTTGTCCTCGGAAATTTACAATGTTTAGACATCAGAGAATAACAGTCTTTCTTTTCAAAATGTGAAATCACTCTGCAGCATGTTGGCAGAAATATACTCTTCCATATCCAATGCTTCTTTTTTTGTTTTTCTTTTTTTTCTTTTAATTGCAATGACCGCTGGTCGTACTCCGGTATTTTGTCTGGCTTATCAATTGAAAGCATCCTTTGGGAGTCAGTAGGACGGGAAGCACGGTGACTTTGTGAAACCTTGCTACATGCTCCATGCCTTGTGGGAACAGTTCCAACCACAGCGCTTCGTTGGCTCGGAGTTGAGTTCGTTAAAGTCAACATCAACACACAGAGAGGACACAGACAATCATGCATGGACACACTCTCACCTAAGGGCAACTTGGAATTGCCGGTTAAGCTAAGTTACATGTTTTTCGGATAGAGGAAGCCGGAGTACCCAGAGAGAATCCAGGCTTCCATTGAGAGAATGTCATGATTCTTTTTAAGATGAAAACAAACTTTGACAGTTCCACAAAACTTCCATTCGGTGTTCACATGAACAGGTTCGCTAAACAAACTGTTTACCTCTAAGTCGATCTCTGTTCTGCAAGTCGGAGCCAAAGTAATCCCTGCGGTTTTCCGTCGGCTCTGCACTGCCATGTGAACAGGTCTAAATCCAGCCTCTGACATAACGTACAGATCTGGCTGGGAAAAACTCTCGTATCAGGCTACACGAACACGAGGAGAAATCCTGATCTCTTTTTTTGTTGTTGTTTTTTTTTTTTGTTTTTTTGTCTCTCTCCTCGCTCCACAGCGACGGCCGCGAGCAGCTGGAGGGCCAAGGCAGCATCCAGGACAAGATCACCGTGTGCGCCACCGACGACTCCTACCAGATGACCCGCGAGAGGATGTCTCAGATGGAGAAGGACAGCTGGAGCCGCTCGGCCATCGAGATCAAGCCTGGAGCCACGCAGCCTAGTAAGATTAGACCGAAGGGTGGCGTGAGCCAGAAAAATGTTGAACATGAAAGCATCTCTCTGTGGACTGGGCAGAAACCTCGAACACATTGGCTTTGTGTACAATGGTCCGTTATAAAAATCAAAAATAGCAAACCAAGTGGTGCCAATAAAAATAATGAAAAGAAATCTGTTGGAATATTTCTGTAAATTGAACAACAGCACTGCTTAGATCATTGCTCGAAGCTGAAAAACAGGCGTTTTTCCTCTTTCGATGACTAATAAAACCAGATGTGCAGGCTGGCCCGTTGCTTATAAAAGTCGCGTCTCCAATATTCTTGTTGGATTCGGCTTTTCAGCCTAAGTGTCTGACAGTCCAGTGGTTCAGAACCAGCTATCTTCATTGGGAGCAGGATATTATGTTAATGTTTGTGAGTTTTTAAATGTATATAGTGGAAAAAAAATCCAACACATGCTCCGTCTCTGCTCTCTTTTTACTGATTTTCTATATATTTTTGCAGCAAATTCTTAATTTAACAGTTAAAAAGAAAATAATGCAGTGTCATGTTTGCCTGAAAGGGGCTTATGGACATTAAGGGTGACCTATTATGCTTCTTTAGACAGGTTAGGATAAGCCTATGGGCCAAGCAAAACATGTTCATTACATGTTTTTTTTAACAGAAAATAATTTAATAGATAATGAGATTTTACTCTGCTTGGTTCTGCCTTTGTTGAGCTCCTTTCAGAACGAGCTGTTTTAGGGCCTCTGTCACTTTAAATCCAAATAAGCTGCAACTGACAGCTCAACGTTTACACTTGAACGTAAAAATGACTGCAACTACACAACTGTGCTTCTTTGAAAAGCAGAAGTAGAGCCTCCTTCACAACCAACAAAGTTTCTGGATGGTAAGTCCACAAGAAAACACTTGCCTTTTCCAGCAGCCATTGTACAGTGCATACAGTGGTAAAACATGCTGACCAAATGTGCTAGAGCTCATTTTGGGTTGCTAGGTGACGGTGCGATGTGATTCAGAAATCGAGAGATTTTTGAAACGCCTCATTTTCCAGACACTGAAAACATGAACTCATTGCCAAAAAACTGCTGGGTGTTTTTTATTATTAGTGGGGGGTTTTTAAGAGCTTGTTCACTCATTGAGACCCAAACAACTATAAAACATTAAAAAAGTGAACTTTGCATCATCAGTTGAAATAAATAAAAGGCAAGTGAAGTGTTTGCCACGCTGCACAATCAGAATCCAATTTTTGTGCACTTTTTTTTTTTTCTTCCTTCAATCGTGGAAGCCAAGATCATCTTGCACCTCTTTAATCTTCAGAGAAAATAAACTGGACAGCTTCTGTCTGTGCTTCATTGTCTCTGCTCCAGCCCTTGCCGTAGTTATGCAATCATTTTCCTGGGCCCATTTCTGGACCCCGACGTCCAGGCCGGCGCTCCAGCTGATGTGGACCAATTTCAGACTCAGTAAATTGTGTAACCTGAGCTCTTCAGCTCGAGATGGGAAAGCAAGTTGAAGTGTATGGCCAATTTAAGTCGCTCTCTGAACACTGCGCCGACTCTCAAAGCATTTTCCACCTGCAGAAACGCATAAAACATTCCAAATCTACATCTGACTCGCATTCAGTCACGGAGTTAATTTGCAATATTTCAGTAACCCTTCAAAGTCCGCACATTTGGACATTTCCTTCCAAGCCGAGGTGGAAGGAAAATTGCTTTGAGGATAGAAAAAAAGAAGAAAATATACCCCTCTTTACTCTTATACCCCTAAATGAAACACAGTGAAACGGATTGCCTTTTGATTGTTTCGTATATAAAGTAGGAGTGCACCAAAAAATCGGGTGCTTTATCGCTATGTTTAGCGATTAATCGTGATGACTCGATTTTAGAAATAACTCAACTAATTTAGTCATTGATTCGCTGGAACATACAGACTCAAAACAAAAGGCAATCTACTGAAACAACACAGTCAGAGCAGCGATTGAACCAAAACTGTACAAAAATGTACATATTTTGTATTTCCGATATAAAATCTCACATGGCTAAATCTAAAAATCTGTAGAATGTGACAATATTTTTATCCAATTAGTCGACCAATTGTCAGAATAATCAATAGAATAATCAATTACTAAATTGTTAGCTGCAACCCTACTCAATGATATCCTAAACTGACTTGCTTGGCAAGGAGAGCATCACTCAGAGCAGCAGCTATGGAGGAGCTGCAGAGATTCACACCATGGAAAATGTGCCATTAATGGGGGAGACACTAAAGAAAAGTCCTATAAAGTGAATATAAATGTACGACGTTTAGATGTAAAATGTTTTTGTTCTATCAGATTCCATCCGTGCGGTGGCTACAAGTCCTAATGCAGCTGTCGCTTATACGGGTCAGATCGTGTATAAACCTTCACCTCATCGCTGGCTGCTCATATTTACACGAAACCCACACCAGCAGATGACGCATAAAGCAGAAAAGTTCAGGACGATAAGGAGGTAATATAGCGGACGCACTTCAGTGGCCGAACAGAAACCTCTCTTTTCCTGAACCTCTCTCCCCGCGCCGACCTTTAAAGCTCAGATTAACCTGCAGCAGGATTAGCACAGAGAGAAGACAGCTTTCACTGCTCAAACGTGCCCGGATTGCATGGGGAATAGAAAAAAAGTGCGCAAAAATCAATTATATTACAGTCTCCACACATCCTTAAAAAGTCTTAATTCATGCATCTAAAATTTAGCACTTAAAATGTCTTAAAATCATTTTAAAGAGAAAGTTGACTTAAATGCAGGTCTTACATTTTGTTGTAGTAATCTTGCATATTCTTATAAATATTGGATTCTGCCAGGTAAAAACTTGAGCAGCACACAGATGTGCTGGTTAAGCTAAATGTTTGCTGTATGCATTTAATTATCTTCCAACGCACAATTAAAAACGGTGAAAACGATTCTCCAAGAATCCAATGTGGAGAAATCTGAACGGCCTCAAACTAACCAAATTTCTTCATGCAATTTCGACTCGTTCGCAGGCAAAAGCGTCAAATACCAAAAGAGATCCGCTCCCCAGTCTGCTCCTGAAAGCGGCTTCTTCAAGCAGCCGGCCACCAACCGGAGGAGCCACGGCATGCCGACCCCCACCCCGAAGCCCCTGAGGGAACGCATCATCCACCTGTTGGCCCTCAAACCCTACAGGAAACCAGAGCTTCTCCTGTGGCTGGAGAGAGAGCGAGCCGCAACAAAGGACAAGGCCGAGCTGGGAGCCGTGCTCGATGAGGTGAAAACCACAAACTCTCACCACTGCAAACGGTTCACACAGTTTGAAGTCGACGGGTTTGCAACGTATCCATACGCCATGCGGTTTGAACTCCCGTTTTGTCACATTGTAAACTAAAAATACCGATTTATTTCACTGCTCTCTTGTTTTTCCACAGAGTGGCGCATAGTGGCGCATGTACATTTGTATTCTGAGTTAATAATAATGCGCTTAACTGCAAATAATCTGCAAATAAAGTCCACCTCTTCCAGATTCCATCATCTACTAATTTTTTCACACAGTCGCCTTTCAAGTTTTCTCACCAATTTTCCTGTGAACTTTTATTGGACCATTCAACACACACACGTGTTCATCTAAGGCATCCCATGGCAGGTCTAGTTTAACCTCCGGTCGTTTATTTGGGCTCTAATGTTATTTCTAAGTGGACTTTAAAACACAAACCACTGCAGGAGGATTTATATCAAGGATCCTGTATTCTCTGTAAGGACTGCAGCGTGAGCTGCTTCATGTTGGTGGTGTTTTGTGTGTTTTGGGGAGAATAATGTATATGTGTCTAAATGGCTGACTTATTAGA